>JANHGD010002169.1:11643-21653 GCA_027560375.1 Imantodes cenchoa
GAGCAATATCATTCTTCTCCTGGCGCCCTTTTGTTCCTGAGATCTCTTCCATCTTATGGATTTCTGACAGGCACAATTTGGGGTTGTAATAGAAGAACAGCTTCCCTCGGGCAATAGTGAGATTGTGTTTGCTCCAGTCCCAAAGCTGGCGGAGATTCTGGTTGTCCAGGGCATAAAATGAATAATTTCTGGATAAGAAAGAAAAGGACATGAAGAAAACCAATGCAAAAGAAAAAAAGAAAGAGGAGATTGCCAAGCTGCCTCTTTTGTAATCAGCTCTTATTCCTAAATCCTCCTCAAAACCTCTCTTGAGAGTAGGGACCAAAGAATAGGAGATCAAAACCTACTATCACTTTTCCTACCCCCTGTGTCTTTAATAGCAGACTGACTTGCTTGTGAGGCTTTATAATAATGTAACAGTGGGGAAAGCTATCATTCATCTCAATAGTATTTTCAAGGGTTCAAGATATCTCCGAAGAACTGAACTCACCCAGTTTCCAGAGTCTGTCCTCTGATCAGGTGCAGCTTGCGGAAAAAAGAGAGAGAGACCAGGGCATAGGAGCGACGGATTTTCAAATAACCTGTGATTTCTTCAATCAAACCAAGGTTGGCTTCCAACTCAGCAGCAATGTTAGCTAAAGGAGGATGAAACATCAGCTGTTCAAGCCACAAAATTATGAACAAAGAGTAGATTGTTATTCATACTGGATCCTAACCTATGTGAAGAAGCACCCAAAGTCACTACTACAACCACCAAAAATGATTGTCATCATTATCAGCAAATAGCTTCCCTGGTCCAAAACAGAGACGTATGACAATGACCAAAGGCAACTATGGTCTTTCCCTGGCATTGCTCCTTTGTCTTTGACTAGTGTGCTTGCTTATCTTATTAGGCCTGGGTTGGATTAACTCAGGACAGAATGTCCATTGGGTCAAGTGCCAATCAAGCCTTTGAGAAGGGCATTTGGGAAGTGAATAAGATCTGCAACATGTTTTTGGGGAGGAGGGCGTATATTGGAAACGTTAAGAGATGAAACAGATTCCTTACGTTTTTACAAAATTTAAACCTGCCAGTTTCCTCCTTAACTTACCCTCAAAAAGAGATGTCAGCAGGCCACATTTGGCCCTTAGGCTACACTTTTGCACCCCTGAGCTTTGTAAATTTGCATTATTGAAAATAAACTGGGAAAATTGTGACTTTCTGGTAAGCTAAAATTTGGGAATATCCTCCAAGCCTAACTTGAGATACTCCATCATCCCTCCCCCAAAACTAAAACTTTTAAAAAAAAAGTGCAAATTTCACTCCCTACCATCCATGTGGACAAGGCATGGTCACTGGTCAGAAAAAAAAAAGTTTTACACTTTATCTTGATTGGCACAAAGTAAAACCGGATACAGACACTCACTTCCTCCACGAATGTTGATAATCAAACTTCCATTCACAACGGTGCAGCCTCGGAGCGCCTGTGCAGCAGTAACCGAATCAATTACCTTTCCTTCATCCACATCACATGTTTTTGGACAAAGACCTGCACAGGGTGTGCAGAGCAAGCTGAAAAAGAAAATACCAGAGGAGATCATTCAGGCTGTCCAATGCTTAATAGAAGGGATAATGGTGCAATAAAACACTAACTTTTCTAATCCAGGAAAAGATTCTAGAGTTCATAGCTACTATTACAGAACCTACAGTCTGCAAACAGGTGATGCCTTCATAATTAGCTAATCTCTTCAGGCCATTTTTTTCCAGCCTCAACCAGAATGAAGGATTTGACAATACAGCTACCATCTTGCCCCCATGGTTATATTGGTTTGTTATCTTCCTGATTCCTTAATAATTCAATTTTCAAACATGATTTTTATACAGGATTCAATTATCTGGTAGAATAAATAAATAAATAAATAAATAAATAAATAAATAAATAAATAAATTTATATACACATACATATACATACACACGTACGTGCATACATACATACATACACACATACATAGTGAAAATAGGCAGGTAGGCAGGTATGTTGCCAGCAAAATGCTATCATGAGCCACTGTGGCACAGTGGTTAGAGTGCAGTATTGCAAGCTACTTCTGCTGACTGCAAGCTGACTGCAATTTGGCAGTTCAAATCTCACCAGGCTCAAGGTTGACTCAGCCTTCCATCCTTCCAAGGTGGATAAAATGAGGACTCAAATTGTTGGGGACAATTGGCTGACTCTGTAAACCACTTAGAGGGGGCTGTAAAGCCCTATGAAGCGGTATATAAGTCTAAGTGTTATTACTGGATTTACTTTCAGAAAAGCAAAGAAAACTGCCACCAGGCGCAAAACCCCATATTTGTTCAAAGTTCTTGGAATGAACTGAACTGAAAAATATTACAATCAATAGTAATATTCAGAAAAATATCTGATTTACTATTAGTTTATTTTAAAGGCTACACACTCTTCATACGACTCTGAGCAGTTTAAAACTAAGAACCAAAATAGAAATAAAACAGAAATAGAAACAAGCTCTCATGTGATAAACAACTGAATTGCCAATTACAGTATCTTTTTTTTTTTACTGAGAATGCCCCAAATTGTCCATTTCCTCTCCCCTGTGGACATCATACTCTTCATTTTTTCCCCTCTTTACAACATAAGAAGTACTAACAAGGAATCAGAAAATCTAGTTGTCTCTAGTTGTAAAATTTATGATCAGCTGGAAGGAGGCAAATTCCAAGTACTGAAAACCAAGGAATGTTTTCCAAGTATTTGGAAGGCAGCACAAATATGTCTGTTTATATATATTTATCATTTCATCCAATTTCATAAACTGCAGAAGTACTAAGTTGCTTTTAAATAATATATGCATACATTAAGTATATTTCCACTCAGTACTGTCTAATTTAAAATGATTAGTATATTCTGCAGAATATATCTTAGAATATTATTTAGAGAGTAAGTATTCATGATTTAGCTCCGCTCTTGACTTCAATATTACGGGGAGAAAACGAGCATTTCTATTGGATATTACTGAGAACTATGACAGCACTACAAATCTGAAAGTGTCTCAATATTTTAGATTGCAAGTTTCTTTATTATTGCTTGGCACAAAATGCTATTTTTGCCCCTTCTTTATTTCTCATTTGTAATTTATTTGCTACTAATCCTGTTATACCTCTCAAAACACTACGGTATCTCTACACCCACCAATAAGAGGAGATGATAAAAAGGAAGAACTCACTTGGTAGAGTTCAAGATGTAACCGGAAGGGCAATCAGAGATGCATTCGCCATTGTGGATAACAGGGCATTCAGACTTGCGGGCCATCTTGCATTTATTGTGCAGCTCCTGACAGAAGTCGAAAGTTACACACCGCCAGCCTTTGTAGCGATAGTAATTAGGTGGACATGTTTCTATACACTTGCCATCCAAAAAGAAATTCCGGCACGACACACACTTCTCTGGATTGTTGGGCTCAAAGCAGTTGCCAAGGCACTCTGTATGGCAGCACTTGCCAGTTGGGGTACAGCCCTGAGACTTGCATGAGGGATGACACACTGGAGAAGAGAAACAAGGAGAGATGATTACTAGGCACTTTAAAGGGAGGTGCTCCTCACCTCGAGGAAAACTGCCTTTATTGCTTCATCAAAGTATACTAGACACACTAGAGTCCCCCATAAATGAGCACTTTATGGCTATTTACCAGAATGTCAATTGCCACTCCCACAATCCAGCAGATTGATTTTATTACTTCTGCTTACCTTTGCCCTTTTTTTAAAATAGCAAAGTGCATTTCCAGTGAACGCAGTGAGGTGCATTACTTGCCATTTTTATTTTCTGAGAAAGCTTAGGAATCCTAGCTAAAACCAAGAGGCAATTTTAAAATAATGATGATACAAAAGGCTGGTTCTTCATAGCAAGGTGGATTCCTGTTTTTTAAATATAATATAATATTTTAAAAATATAAAAAGTCAAATGGCCATGATATTGGGCAAGCAGCAAAAGAGGTATATTGATGCCATAGGACCATGTGGTAGATCTAAAGATCCCAAGTCTAAACATCTAATTTTATTTAAAGTTTTGCAATGCAGCACCTTATCACAAGACCAAATTTCATATGTTTTAATTTAGTCCAAATACAAAAATGAACTTTTAATTTTTGACCCCACACCGTTCACCATCCATTCTTAATTTATAACAGTTTCTATTTTGTTTTTCCAAAAAAATTACCTTCATTCCACCAGCCCCTTCCCATAAACCCTCCTTCTTTGTGATACTTGTTATACTTTTATTATGAGTCCACTCAAACATACTAATATCAATTTTGGAACATGTTTTTTAACATCTAGACTGGCAAGACCTTAATTTTGTTTACTCAACTTTAATTCTTTCAGCACTGAAAAACTGGTGATACAGGGAAGGAGAGGGTGGAACGGCAATGTACATAGTTTAATGTACTTGGAGCCATTACTTAAAGAAATAGTATGCCTCTCTTCTGTTTACCCATTTTTTTATAATCAAAATACTACCAAGGAGGACATGGTTAAAATCAGAACAACACAAGCAAAAATGTAGACTTCACAGGAAGGACTGAATAATCCCTTCATAGAAAAACTAGCATCTGCCTCTTTGCTAAATGGATATGGAGTCACCTCCCCACCATGCTAGAAAGGAATCACATGTTGTTATCCTAACGTCATTCACCACTTCAGCTCTCTATGCCAGTCCAAAGTGAGAAGGCTCTACTGCACAGAACATTACTAATAATTCCTAACTACCAGTAATAGCAAGTCCTATGGGCAAGGCTGGAGCAGGAAGAAAGCTTTTTTTCTTAAATTGGTGGGGGATAACCATTAGAAAATATCAAAACTACTCCTTTTACCTTATAGTTACTGCCCTCCAGAAGCTCAGGGCCACAAAAGAGACTTGCTTTAGAGCAAAAACTACTGGGTATCTAAAGCCAATAGACAGATTTTGATCAAAATATGTATCTCAAAGCCACAAGCTTCTGGATCCACAGCCTCACATGGCTTAAAAATAGATCTTTTGAAACCACCACGGGGCTTTTCAAGAAACAGAAAAGCTTTTGAGAAAAGGAAGGGCATTGAGTTTCTCACTTCTTCCATGATACTGCCAATTATAATGCAGAAACAAATTAACATATATATACTGATTAAAATGTTTGTTTTCTAGCACCTGCTATTGTTGTTGGTTTTTTTACTTTAATCTTGATAGGATCATATAGTCTGAAATTTATTTGTGGTAGTTCAAACCACTAGCAGAGTTAACTAGCAGAGTTAACCACTAGCAGATAAAAAGTGGAATACAGTTTTCATTCCAATATTCTGTTCTTACAGTCCCAAGAAAGACTCGTGAAAACTCAGAGCAGATACGACTGCAAAATGACTCAGCCTGGAAAGTGACAGTAGTCTATAAACAACAAGAGCTTAATTGATTTATTTTCCAGCCCTGTGAGAGTAATAGGCAATTTCCTTGTACTTTCTTATTATGTTTGTTGCAACTGTTGGCCTGGAAGTAAAAGACAGACAGAGAGAAACCACATATAAGAATATTTCCAGAGCAATGGAAAAGACCATCTTTGAGATTTCAAGAAGACCCCAATAGCATTCTTCTCTGGATATTCAACTAGAGCTATAAAGCTCATTTGGCTGTTTATAGTTAGAAGGGGCTAGCAGATACCCATATTAAGCAAAAGCACCCGATACACTACCCCAATCTAGGCAGATGCTATCTACTTAGAAAGACAGAATTTATCTGGAAGTCTACGGTAGCTTTGATTATTTGTGGAGACAAATAGGAAATAGATGGTTCCTGCATGTCTTCCTTCTCTGAATTCTTTCAAAGAATACGAGCTGACTGCTATTAGTAATAAACGCAAGTTAACTGAACTTATTGATCCAGCACAAAAGCCGTCGTGTTCTTTATTCAGCAGCAAAGATTCAAAACAACAATTAAACAGCAAATATACCACTTTTCAACAGGAACTGTCTTGCTTGCCATCTGTCTGAAGTGGTGTAGGGACTCCTGCTTGAGCAGGGGGTTGGACTAGATGACCTGCAAGGTCCCTTCCAACTCTAGTAAACTGTAATCTGCATTGTAACAGCCTTTCCCCAGCTCTGTATCCTCAAAATGTATTGTGCCCTTCCCAGAATTTCCAGCCAGCTCTCTGGCCATCTTAGCTGAGAATTTGGGAAGCTGCAATTCCAGCATACCCAAATAATGCCTGGACAGGGAAAAATTATGTAAGGTAATCCTGAGTCTTGGAAACTGGGCAGTACCTAACATTTAACAAAAATAAATAAACAGACAGATAGTAAGCGTTTGTGTCAATAGCTGGAGAAAGAGATCGTTTTTTAGTCATTCCTGTCTACTCCACCAAACACTATTCAGTTTTAACTTTCACTTAAGTAGAGACGGCTTTAAAATGGAGGATGTAGAGATTGCATGGCTCAGCAAAAAGTAGTTTTAAAACTCTGGGAAAGATTTAAGAAGGCAAGACATTAGCCCCCCACCATCCCAAAGGTATGTAAAGACATTTACAGCACAGTCTTGGAAATCAAGTTTGCTAAGATATACATAAAACCGAGAAGAGTTAAACACTAAAAGGGCTTTCTGTTTTACTTGTGCAACATGGAACATTTAATGGTCTGGTTTGCTATCTCCACTGCCTTGTGTGAAGAATGGCAGTGCTAGGTGAGCATCAATTTCTTAGTATTCCAGCACAGGAACACTGCAGGCAGATTCATGGAATTATAAACAGGTACAGTGCACCGGAAGGCTGTTCATGGAAACAATATAGTTCCAATGGCTAGAATTGGAATCAGAATTCACTGTTAGCGTTGATGTCCATTTTAGAGAGATCCCACCCGCAAATAAGGACAATTTTTCTGCAGTCTGCCTGAAATCAGAACAGCGACTGGAATAGCCAGCTGAACAGGATTTTTTATGCCTTTCAGTTAATGTGAAGAATTCTTCCAGCTACTACTAAAAATATTTAAGTGATACTAGGAGAATACTCTATGGAAGCAAAAGCTGGAGTTTAAAGAAGAAGGATAGGAAGAATACTGAAACTTTGGACTTTGTTATTGGAGAAGACTTCTGTGAATTTCATGGAGATCCAGGAAAACAAATGGATCCTAGAACAAATCAATGCAGAGGTTTCTTTTCAGGCACCGAGCTTAAACTGTTCTATTTTGGATACATTATGCAAAGATCTTGCTCTCTGGGGGAAGGTTCTAATGCTGGGAAGGGTTCAAGGAAAAAGAAGAAGAGGATGACTAGCAACAAGATAGTTGAACTCAGTTATGGTGGCATAACTCCATTGAGGCATCCCTGGAAGACATGAAAGACAGAAAAAAAAATCTACCCACATGGTCATTAAGAACTTAATGGAACTTAATCAATCACTTGGAGAACACAGAACTGCCAAACTGAGTTCACAAATATTCAGTACATGAAAACAGCTCCAACACTCCCATATTCAGATGTGAGGACACATGGACTCATTTTATTGGAAGACAGCGTGATATCTTCCTTGTACTCATATCAGTGGATAAAGTGTAGTCTGGGGAAACTTACTTCAAGTTCAAAACTCCAGATACCTAGAACCAATGTCCTGAGCAGTGCCTGTGCAGTCCTACATTAGAATCTGGATTTGCACAGACACAAATCTCTCCCTGTTAAAGTACAGAGAAAACACAAAGATGACCAGAGATCTATCAGCAGAACAATAATGTATTTCTCCATCCACACAGACTGCTATATAACAAATCTTTCACATATGCTTGAAACAATCACTCCTATGTTGAGTGAAGGTGAAGTGAAGCTCTAATGATAAATCTATGGTTGCTCACGCGGCCACATCTTCCTCAAATGAGAGAGAAATATAGATCAAAGAGACAAAGTTTAAATAGGCATATGAAGGATTCCTAAATTGCAAAGCATTCCTAAATTTCAGAACTTTTTACTGAGGTTTTCCCTAACTCCACCCCATACTGTTATAGAACATCTGACTGAAATGAAGACAAAATACGAGAGCTCAGAAGCAATATCTGATACACTGCAAAGTGCTACAGCAAGAACAATAATTTAGAAAACACCAGCATGTACATGGGAGCATTTAGCCAAGATCATTCAGCCCTTTATTCCCAGCAGCATTACTTTCTGGTAACCCCTAAACTGGGATAATTTTGGCCCATGCTAATGGGATTTTATTTATTTAATGTTTCAAGCATTAGGCCACTTGGTCAAAAGCTTCAGGGGTCCTGCTCAGGAAAGTAAAGCCTTTGGGAAAAAAATTTAACAATACAATTACTCAATTTAAAGCTATTTTTGTTTAAATACCATTATTCTGGATAAGGAAAGAGAGATTGACAAAGTCAGAGAAGCAGATAAACCATGACCAGCCTGGACAAGAGAGTAACTAGAGCGACTGGACTGCAAAGAAGAAAACAGAACATTTTAAAGCTCCAGTTCCTCAGAAATCCAGGTCAGGAAACGCTTCTGACAACAGAACCGCCCTCACCCTTAGCCAATACATTGGCTGCTTGGGGTAGGAAACCATTCAACACATTTTTCTATCTTTGCACAAAGCAAACAGATACTTAACCCCTTCAGAACACCAGAGAAGGGAAAAGCAGCCCTCTCTACAGGCTTTACACTAATAGAATCTGGAAAAAAGAGATTCCTGCTTTAAATCTGAGTGCATGTGTGTGTATGTGTGTGTGGAGAGGGGGAGAAATGTTAGTTAAAGCCACGTTGCATTGTGACAATAATATATAAGGTCTGACAGGGGTGGTAGAGCATAATGGTAAAAAAAAATATTAAAAGTTTGAAAGTTTTCAATATGCTTGAAACAGCTTATTTTGGACAGAATCCACAGGCAGAATGATGGATCTGTACGTACTGTTCTAATCAAGCACTGCTGTGATAGGAACACTCTGAAGACTCAATAACAGAGAAATTCCCTTTGATTTTTTCCCCCTCTTGTTTTATTGTATATGGAAGCAATGTCTGTGCCATCCTTCCTCCGCCTCCACCTTTCAAAAGTTAGTTAACAGTTGCTGTGGAAACCTTTTCCTAAATTATCCAAGTTTTGGACACAATTTCTTGGCCTTGAATGCATGTAACAGGTCTTCACTAGCATCACCCTAAATGTTTTAGCCCCATTCTCGCTCACCAAGAACGCTTTCCTTTCTATGATCCTGGGTTCGGCATTTAAAAATGCTCTGCAAATGCAACGAGTAGTATAGAGCCTGGAAGACAAGTGACTCTCCTACAAGTGGGACGGTGTTTTATGCTCTGTGCAGTAATGAATTCCTAACTTTGAACTGCAGTGTTGGACATTTAAAATGGTTCTGGGTCAAGCACTTGTCACGCTGAGAAACAAGGTCTTCTGAGTCTCCGTTCAATTATATATTTATAAAGATAAAAATACAGATAGCTTGTTTGTTTGTTTGGTTTTGTATAAGAGGTGAAGCAGACCAAGGGAGGTTTGCCTGGGATTCCAGGAAAGCCAGTAAACAACACAGAAACATGTGTGGAGAGGAAGAAACAGGATTGGTGCAATAGCTCCATTCAAGTGTTCAGCATAAGGAGAGAACTAATGCAGCTAGTTGTGTAATACTGATTGATCTAAGGGTGGGGCAGTTCCCGATTATGCCATACTGACTCCTGGAAAGTATGTTCAAGAACTATACTTATATCTTCCATAGAAGTTATTGATGACTCCTAGACCTCTTTTTGAGCAACAACTCCCAAATTCTGTTTATTGTGTCCAATATTTGATTCCTTGGCCACAACTAGAAGTTTCATATTTTCATTAAACTTAACTTTTATTTCATTTTCTTATGACTTAACTTTTAACCAGGAATAGCCTCCCACCGACCAGTACGCTCTCATAGAGAAGGCCTCCTCCGGATGCCGTCAGCCAAGGAATGTCGACTGGCGGCCCCTAGGGGGAGAGCCTTCTCTGTGGGAGCAATTACCCTCTGGAATGAGCTCCCCCCGGA
>JANHGD010002169.1:48367-58947 GCA_027560375.1 Imantodes cenchoa
GAACATTTTATAGATATTTATAGTTATTCATTTACTCCTTGCATCCAGTTTCAGCAGTCTGATTAGCACAAGAAAATAAAATTCTGCCTATGCGTCTCCCTCCCAGCAATTTGCCTCCTTGCAGTTTTAGTTTCACTTTCATTTTCGCACTGAGCCTGCTTGCAGCCTTAATCAGCTGCTGGTCGGGAGGCCGATAATCAGTTGCTTGCGCTAATCAGGCTCTGCGCTGTTTGCTACAAGGAGGTAAATTGCTGGGAGGCTGAGGCCAAAGGGTGGGGGTGGCTGTGTGGGGCAACATTCGGTGCATAAGACACACCCAAGTTTTCACTGTTTTTGGGGGGTAAGAAGGTACATTTTATACTCCAAAAAATACGGGTACACAGTTTCCCTCAGTCTGGTGAGGGAAAAGATTGGGACTACAGCTTCCAGAATTTCCAGCCGGGACAGCTGGGAATTCTAGGTGAGGTGATGCTAGGATATTTGGGCACATGCCAGCTTGGTACACCCATAATAGCAGTAGTTCATAATAATAGATCAGCTCTGTCTTTCAAAGGTTAAATATATGGGCATGGAAAGCCAACCTTTGGAAATACTGATGCTTAGAGACTTTTGCAAATTGTCTTAAAGAATTTAATTAGTCATTGTATAAAGAAAAAGGTACAAATTACAGGGCCATTAGCCATATATGGAGAATGAAAAAACACATTTTATTCTCCTTCCTTTTATCCCAGTTAATTTGGGAGAAGATTTAGAAGCGTTAGAGTATGTCCTACTAATGCAAAGTTTATGGTCACATTAAGGACAAGTTTAAAACAATGTCAAGTTAAACTTCAAATGTGAGTACTTCTTGTTAAGGAAAACTATATAGTTTTCCAATCTGTCCATCTTATTTCTTATTAAGAAAATGTAATTTCTACTTTCCCTGTAGACTTAAAGCAAGATGATTGAACCAACAAGAACGTGGTTTATAAAACAATGCATAATATGGAAATTCCTTCTCCCCTTATATTGTAAGATAACAAATCATCTAATGCAGGGGTGGATTCCACTTACCTTTGCCACCGATTCGGATCGCAACGTTTTGCGCGCAAACCGCTTGCTCCGCTCACACACACACTCGCATCCACCCATGCAATTTTTGCTTCTGCGCATGCTCAGTAGCAGGATTCAACCCGAAACACAGCTGAGGAGCTGATCAGCTATGCTTCAGGCAAAGAAATTAAGGTCAGTATTAACCCGGGGGCCGACGGGAGGACTCTTTTTCAAGCAGCGGAAGAGGAGAAGTCATCCAAACACGGAAAAATTCGCTAAAATTTTCCCCAAAACGATGGTGGCGCCCATGGTCCAGCACTGACCGAACTGTATCCGTGATGCCATCGTCACGTCACCAGCGGGTTGCTACCGGTTCAGGCGATCTGGTCTGAACCGGGAGGAACTCACCCCTGCTCTAATGAAATGTATTGAAGGGAAATTCAGTGCAAACAAAATGTACTTCTCACATAGCAGATATTTATAGAATGTGCTGTCTCAAGATACATGTTGTAAGACACCTAGAGTTGTTCAAGTCGACAGCATACAAATAATTAAGCAAAATCTGAAAACATATAATCGGACAATGCTCAGTGATCCCAAAATGTTCAATGTCTGACTGGGACAGAGGATCAGAACAAACAGAGAGAAATATAACACAAGATAATGCAGCTGATGGGGTGGCACCTAAAATGAAATGACTACTTGAAAATGATGGGAAAATAGACTAGCAGGATATAATTCCTTCATTTAAATAATATACATATTTTGAATGGCCCAATACCCCAGATATGGAAAAAATGCAAGAAAAGTTTAAAACTACCATTTTTAGTTTTGAAAAACATAGCATGGAATAAAGGGAAGAAAGAGTTTAGTTCTATTTGTTTTGTACTATATTATTGATGAGCTGCAAAAATAACTTCTGAAATTGAACATAGTTTCAGTTTACTACATAACTATAAATAAACTATAAATAAAAAAGACACGGAGTAAAAGTAAAAATGATTGCAAAGTGTTAATATTAGAGATCTCTCTCTCTCTCTCTCTCTCTCTCTCTCTCTCTCTCTCTCTCTCTCTCTCTCTCTCTCTCTCTCACACACACACACACACACACACACACATATACACACACACACACGTATGCACATACATAGGTATGAAGAGTAAATCCTCAAGCATAGCAATGCAATCAGTCCACCTCTGCACATGGGAAGAACTGTCCTAACAGCTATTTTTATTTTGCATTTAGGAATATTAAGAAAGACTTACGCCCAATCATAATATTTGTTCATCAATCCAAGCATTTCAGGCAGTGGTTCCCAGCCTTTTTTTGGCCATGCCCCACCTAAACATCTGTAAAATCCTGATGCCCCCCCACCAACGTATAATTCTTACTATTCAAAAAGTGAACTGCTACTCACAGGGAGGAAACCTAAAAGGCCATTAAATTGGTTTAAACAAGGTTCCAACTGCCCCCATTAAAAATCAAATTGCCCCCCTGTGAGCCTTGGGGCCCACATTGGGAATCACTGATTTAAGATACTTAATTTATTACAACTCTTCAACATCTCAGATGAAGGTGTTTCCAAGGGTTTGTTAGATGATCCTTCCAGCTAAAGATAGAAAACTACAGAATTTGAGTATTTATCCTGTATTACCTATGCAGGATACAATTATTTCTTCTTCAAAGTCAGATGAAAAACATCCATCTGCTGTAGGATGGAAAGGGTTCAGAGATTTACAGACCATTAGTATGCAACCTACAGCATTCCAGAAATTGTTGGAATTTTAACTTGCGGCAGCCTCCAGCTAGCATGGCCAATGATGAAGGATAAGGGGAACTGTAAACCAGCAATATCTGGTAATAAGACACTGGATTAAACTAGAATTGTGCCAAAACAGCTGGAATGGGAGACCAATAAGAGAGCATTTTACAAAACAAGTTGTTTTCAGGACAAGCAAAAGAAATGACATAGCAATAGCCTGAATTCATCAACTTACCTCTCTGGCAATGGGCATGACTCCAACAACGCTCAGTGAAATCACCATTGACCACAGTCTGAGGACAGGTGCTTTTCCCTTGCATTATTCCTGGGCATACATCTCCACACTCATTAGTCTCTTTGTTGTCAACAATATAATTATCTTCTACGGTGTCCAAAATCCGAGACCAGTCAATGGTTGACAAAAAGCAGAGCTCAGCATTCTTCTCAAGCCGTACGGACCCTCGGGTAATGTTCATCAGGCTGTAAAGGCCAATCTCTTTCAAGTGAACCATCTCAAAGATGACCAAAGCATAGTTGAAAAAGAGATGAGTCCCACGGATCACAGTGAGATTGGGGAAAAGCTTCCTGAGGCTCTCCATACCGTAGACCCGGAATAGCAAGATGTATTCGGTTACCATCGTCAGCATAGGAAAGCTGAGATCTCGAAAATCCTCAGCCTTAGTTCGGAACAAAAGCAAGATCTGCAAATGTCCCTCAATCACAGTACAATTCTCAAGCATGCTGAAATTGGTCATGTTATTCCGGATGTCTATACTTGGACAAACTGGAAGAAAGAAAATAAAAATATTATTTTCAAACTACTGATAAAACATTCCACTGAGTATGTCTATTTTCAACGTTACAGTCATCTTTATAACTAGCCACCCATCCCAATTTTCTCATTTAAAGTCTTCTTTGTAAGACAAGGTACAGGTAAGTATTCGTCTTACAACTACAATTGGGACCCAAATTTTGGTCATAAGTCATGAAAGTTGAGGCACCTACATGATTGCAGCCAATCTTACAACCATTTTTTATGGTACTTGTTAAGCAAATCATGTTATCATAAGTCCGAATCCATTCTCCTGAATGAGCATTTTTTTACTGGAAATTGGCAAAAAGATGGAAACCGGCATAAAAAAACATTGGAAATCAAAGTCATAGGATAACAGGATGCTGCAATTAAGTAAAAATGTGAGTCGGATTCCAAGTGCCTGAAATGCAATTATGTGACCACAGGAGTGGAGGAGGTGAACAGCACCTTATGACGCCCGGAAGTGCTTCATGAGCCATAAATAAATAAATAAATAATATAAAACTTCCATGTGTGTTTACTAACTTGGATTTATTCCTTAGAACTTGTGTGAACATGGCCACAGAGAGCTAACTTTTCAAGAGAGGGGGTCACACTGGAACTCTTTTCCTGAAAAAAACCCTCTAACCATTGTATTGTAATTGGATGCAATTCTAAGTCCTCATCAATTTCCAAATATAAAAACTATATTCAAATTTACAAAGGCATTTAATCTCCAACTCCACTTACAAACAACTTAATTCAATAAATCAACACATTTCTGCTTCTCCACAAATACCTCAGATAATGTGGAATGAAAGAGCATAGTACATCTGTTTGTTCTAATGTACTGCCCTAACTGAAATAGCCTGCTATATCCAAGCCATTTGCACTAACATGAAACATTTATTACCTTACATATTTTAAAAGGCAATGTTATTAATATTGATTACTGAATGTGTATGTGGCAATCAGAAACCTTAAAAAATCCATTTTTCCTGGTTTGAATAAATGGATACAAACATTATATTAAGATTTAATTTGATTTGTTTGGTTTGGTCTTAGCATTAGTGCAGCACTAACACTGTGGTTTAGAAACCATTGCTTATGGCTAAGTTTGTTGTAGGAAACTGGCCAATTATAGTTTTCAATAAGCCATGTTTCTGATATAACCCTGTACTTGTACATTAGCTGTACATATACAGCTAATGTATCAGTCTAGAAGTATAATTTTAAGATATTTGAGACCTATGAAATAATTGGGATGCACAAAACATCAGATGCAGCCTACAAAAAAAACAACCTCTCAACCTGAGTATTAACATATCATTAAGTAAATTTGGTCTCCAATTGTTGGGAATTATGGGCCTTTAGATACCTATTTGGAACCTAATTGTGCTTCACAAGGCTGTTTTCGTTGTCTCATAAAATAAGTAAGAAAGAATTATTATTATTATTATTATTTATTTATAATAGTATTCTAAGTTTCATTTATCCTTCTGTATAATCGTGTCCAGTTCCGAGAGACTATTTGAACAAGTTCCTGCAGGTTTCTTGGTAAAGTTTTTCAAAAGTGATTTGCCATTACTTCTTGCTAGTTTAAGAGAAAGTGATTGGCCCAAGGTCACTCAGTTGGCTTTGGGCCCAAGAAAAGACTAGAACTCACGGTCTCAGTTTCTAGTTTGAGGACTTTAACCACTACACCAAAATATATCTAGACAGAGCACTTTATTACTTTCTTGTTTTAACTGCTACTAACAAATACAAGGTGCATTTGAGATTTATCTCTATAGCCTTATCCATTTTTCAATTTATAAAAGTTTTAGATCTCTAAAACTTTATATAAGTTTTTAACATCAAATTTGTAGGGATCAATTTTTTTAAGTTTACATATTTCAGTACTTCCAAATGAACAGTTTACAAATTCCATTTCTAAGAACACAAACATCACACATATTTCCATAGATACACATAGATACACACACTGCATTACCATAATAAGCAACTCCAGGATACCTGGTGTAAGAAGCCCACCCCCACCCTTAGAGAATGAAATATTCTGGGGAATATTAAAAGGGGCAGAATATTGTATTTCCCCAAAGGAGAAATGGAGAAAAATCTTAACAAAGGCAGAAAGCAGACCCAGTCCTCCTGCCATTGCCTCAAGCAGAAGCCTCAAGTCTTCAGAGATGGATATTCTGTACCTATTAAGAAAGACTGGGCAAATCTATTCATAAATGAAATGCCTTCAGCTCCCACAGAAGACTGAGGCTGATGGGATTCAGAATTTATATTCCCCCCACCCAAATTCTAAGGAAAGGTTACCTTTGCTGCCGGTGCACATCACGACGTTTCGTGTGTGCGCCCTTGCTCTGCTCGCGCACACATCCCCTTGCACGGTTTTACTTCCACGCATGCTCAGAAGGACGTTTCAGCCCGAAACACAGCTGAGGAGCTGCTCAGCTGTGCTTTGGACAAAGAAATAAAGGTTGGTATTAACCCAGGGCGGGTGGGACGGCTTTTCTTCAAAGCAGAAGACGAGGAGAAGCCACCCAAACCCGAAAAAAATCACCAAAAATTCCCAAAAAAAGATGGCGTGTACGTACCGGCACAGACAGTACTGGAACCGTCACACCAAAATTATGTCACCAGCGGGCCGCTACCGCTGTGCAAGTACTTGTCTGCACCGGTAGGAACCCACCCCTGGCACATGACCTTTAGGACATAATAGGATTTGCCCACTATCATTAGAATAGCAAAAGACACAAGGCTCACTACATTGCACAATCCCCTGGAGCATCTCAATCACCAAACCCCAGAACTCTATAAAAGTGCAACCACTCACTTAGCCATGTTGTCAGCCACCCCAGAAACATGCTGCTGTCACTGAAGTTTCTGGAAACCAAATAAACAGAGACCTTCTTTCACTGTAGCCAGCCCCCATTTTATTTCCAGTGTCTTTCTCCCAGCTTAGAACCGGACTGAATTTTTCTCCCAACACTGGTATCTATGCAAAAGCTATAGATAGCTTTCTGAGCCTGGGATGCTACAACTGTCATAAATATGTGCTGGTTACCAAACGTTCAAATGTTGATCACATGACTTGGAAATAGTGCAAACCATTGTAAGTATGAGTCCTCATATTTTGTAAACATGAGTCACTTTTTAAAGTGGTGTTGTAATTTCAAATGGTCTCTAAATGAATTGTTGTAAGTCAAGGACTACTTGTATAACAACGACAATGATCCCTAGCCTTAACAAGGATAGCTGGGAATGACAGCGTTTGCTGGATTTTTCTGGCAAAAGCCACCAAACAATCTTTCGTACTAGCAGAAGATATTGGAACAAGCAGGAAAATATTTAGATGTCCAGCGTACTTCATTTGCTATCTTGTAGACAATTTGTCTGTCTGAATAGAGAAGTCAGATGACCACATAGACTTTGATTTCAATTAATATTCTACACAAACATATTTGGGAAATGCAGTCTGAAAAACAGCATGTAAATAATTAAAATGCTGTTTATGGTTGGGGTAAAGGTTATTCAATGATTTACAGAGAAATAACATAATTAATAACTCATTGGCTTTTAAAAAATTAAGAAAATGTATGTGTACAAGAGATTTTAATAGGGCTTGCTTTTCGTGGCATTATTTTAATGAAGTAATTAATTTGTTGATTTAATATATATTCTTTTATCACTTGATTTTTTTTTTACTGTGGTAATAAAATAAATAAAAAAGAAAATGGCCCAAGTCTTACATGTTCTCTCAGTAGCTGAGTCCAAAGGACAAATCATGGAATGTAAAAAAACAATCTGACTGCTTTGAGCTTCTCCTTTCCTCTTCACTTACAGGGGCAGGGAGTGGAAATCATCAGTTACGGTATGTGTCCCCATTCTTATTGTGATCCTTAGGATGCCAAACATCAGCCCAAGGTACAAAAGTTTCGGGAACTCTTGTCTTTCTTAGAAATGTATGTGTTTTTGGTAATAATCGGGATCATCAACTAATCCTCTTTCTTAAAATACCTAATAACCCTAACAAACATATTGTCATATTTCATAATATGGGGCTTACTTCACTCACGTGTGGAACCCATGGAAACTTCCAGTGCCCTGTGTTTGCTTTTCTATGTGGCACATTGTAATTCAATTTAGGCACATTCATTTGTAGGAGATAGAGGCATTTTTAATCAGAGACTAAGATTATGACGTCTTCCAGGCCTATGGCAAGCAGCATGTTTAATCACACATGTAACATTTTTTCTTAAGATCTACGAAAAAGCTCTTAATGCCTGCTTCCACACTATTTGTGTCCAGAGGGGATAGAAGAATATGGTTATTTGTGCTATAAAAATCAGCTCAATCAGTGACAATTTCACAAATAAACACACACTCCTTACTTGCCTCATCACAAGAATGAAGCATTCATAAACAACGATTTTACAACTCTGGGATTACTCAGACTATTATGTTCAATTGTCAAAATAATCTCCACTATTACAATTACTTGGAATGCGCACGTATTCATTGTAGTTGAGGTAAAAGTATATAGGTCAAACCATAATTCTGTGGTATTGCTTGAGATTATAATCTTTCAGTAAGAAAACCACAGACTTTTGTAGCATTCGATTCATGAAGCAGCAAGATCCTACACTAAGCAAACAGAACAGTTCAGATTTGATGTGAATTTTATTTCATCACATGCAATCAAACCTTCAGAGGTAAACAGATGGGAGAGATTAGTATTTCCACAACATCCATTTTAACACCTAACAAAGCAATGTCCATAATTGCCCTTCTGTAAATTAATTTCTCAGTTAACAAACCGTGGACAACTAAGATGTATCTAGCACTATGGCCCATCTAAATGAACTCAAAAAGCCTCAGCACTTTGAACTCACTTTTTCATGTATGTGTATCTGTAACACGGCAGCCAATCAAAGGCAGCTATGCAACAATTGTTCAGTCTCTGGTGCTAGCCATTCTATCACTGACAGAATAAAGTGCCCTGCAGCCATTTGACTGAAATGGGAGAAGGCTGCAGGGCATTTCTTAAGCAGCAAAAGGAGGATCTGAATATCTACATTACTATGAGCAACACATCCATTTGTCATATTAGCCTCCTGTCATCTTAGGGAACAGAAAGCACTGCACTTGCCTGCCTAAGAGCAGTTTGGAGCAACAGAACAGCCATTCCAATGACTAAAAAAGAACTTTCTTAATTAGTTTCAAAGCTAGAATTACATGTACCAGCAGAGAATGTTAACATGTAATTTAATGGGTCTCTTTTTAATGTATATCTTGGCCCTAATACAAATCTCATATCAGGGACTAGCAAAACAGAGAATATTAAACACTCAGTTCACATGTTCTTTTAGTTAGGTGTGAGTCCTACTTAACAGAACACACTACTGATTAAACACACGTAAGATAAATGTGCACAAACTCTTTTGACTCCGAAACCCATTTCTAATGCTATACAAGTTAAATTAGAAAGGGAAATAAAGACAACCAAACACAAAAGCCATTTATACTTAGTCCTGACAAATGCCATCACTGTGGCCAATGCCAACATGATCTAACAAGCTGGACTACTGTCCTAAGAGCCCTTTTCACAAATGGGGGAGGGGGGGGGAGCCACGAGAGAAAACAATACTTTCCTAGCAGAAATAGTCCCATAAACTCAATCACTGCAAAACATTTAACAATCTGGTTTCTTCAGTGCTGAGTCTGTAACTTGGGCCAGATTTAGACTTCGTTCCGCCACAGGAGCCCTATTGGCACAACACAGAATGTACAACCTTCTTATCAATAGTCTTAAGTACGTGTTTCTGAAGACTGCAAAGCTAGCTTCATAGATGCATTCTAGTGTAATTAAATTACAAATGCCACTTTGTGAGTAATCATTTAAGACCCATTAATTAAAAAAAATATTAACTTGGCAACATTACTGTGAAATCTGGAACAATATGGTTGCTCAACAGGATTCTTTTGGCATTATAGCTAAGTTGTCTCATAAATCATCAATGGAATTTGTAACTCTGTTTTAAAGCAACACTGCATACTTCTGGTGCCTTAAAAGGTAATACAGGAAGGGTCTCAGGACAAATAACTATCTCTGCTTTAACGTTTGTGAAGATCAACATAGAGAGGACAAAACAGTAATTATTTTATGGATTTCCTATACTGCAAATGATGTATTAAGATAAAAACTGAGTAAGATCCCTGGATTTAAGTAATAAAACATTTTAAGTCTTAATGTGATCAAATTCTAAAGCCACCAAACAACTTTCAGTGGCTTACACAGCATTAAAAATAATTTAAAAATAAACATTAGAAAGCACCAATAACAAGCAATTGGACTGGATAAGAAATAACCACCCTAGCACCACAGTTACAAGACAGTTTACATTAGCTCCTTCCCGTTCTATCCAAGCTTGTCAAAGCCTGTGAGAAACAGCCCTATTGTCATTAAAGAGCCTTCAAAGCCCTTTTAGAGGTCAGCATTGTATTGCCTTTTTGACCAGTTGGATGCTTCTGAAGTCCACAAGTAGCCACTGCAGCTGGCACTCACAGGCATTATGCCCACTGGACATTATCCTTCTTTCCAAATCCTGTTTTAAAGTCATCTATATTTTCTTAATGGAAAACCTTAAGGAAAATATTTTAACAAACCTACAACAAACAATATATACTTGTCAACTTCATCCATAGTATTTGCTCAAGTACCTAAAAGCAAGACTAGGTACTTCCCCCCAAAGGAATTGATTTATAAAACAGGAAAGTCAGTACAGAGTTGTTGATAGGCACTGGAGGCAGATGTGGTTTTCTTATCTAACATCCTTTGGCAGGAGCATCTATGATTTATGGTTCTCTCTAAAGAGAGGTTGGGACAACTACGATTGTAGCTAATCACTTTTACTCCAGAATATTCCCAAACAGTGAATATTAAAGATGACACTGGAGATAAAAGGAGAAAAATCTCTGAT
>JANHGD010002170.1:37412-56678 GCA_027560375.1 Imantodes cenchoa
AGTAGTCCGACTCTGTGCGATCGAACCGGGCGGAGGGAGGTATGTGGTAGGATGCGGTCCGAGAGATAACCTGGCCCAGTGCCATGTAGGGCTTTAAAGGTCAAAACCAACACCTTGAATTGCGCCCAGAAGTCAACCAGGAGCCAATGCAGCTCGCAGAGGATGGAAGAAGAGTGGGTGTATCGAGGGATACTCATGTAATAAATACTCTTTGGCAAAACTGGTAAACCATGTTTGAAAATGTAAATCACTCACAGTCATAGGAAGAGGTATATGAATAATAATGGCAATAATATAATATTCTAGCACTTTGGGAATGACTGAATAAGTGGATAAAAATGCCAAATCCAGTCTAAACAACTGTCTATCTGTGCCATATATGTGTGCCCCATAATAATATGGTTATGATTAAGGTAGAAAGTGTAAAGAAGCAGGAACATTCCATATGCTATTGATTAAGCCATGTTATCTGATAAAATTCAAAATGTAGGCTGTCTCTGATATGGTCCCCAGTCTGACTTTATTTAATTGACATCTCAAAACCTGCCTTTTCCCCAGTCTTTATGGTAACTTGTGAGTTGACAGCTGTGTCAGAGTTTGATTTTTTTTTTTAATGGCTGGATTTTTTATTATTATTATTGGTTGATATTAGATCATTTTAAATTGCTCAGAGTCATGATGAAGTTGAATGGACGGTATATTTAATAAATAAATAATGGGTGGGAAAAGTATATAAATCATGTGTGGCATTTGGAAAGTCAATACAGAGAGTTATTTCTCCCTTTCCCCAAACACCAGGGATCATTAAATGAAGCTGATTGGAAGAAGATTTAGAACCAGGGAAGAAAAGCACTTTTTCATCACACTGCACAAAACTAAACAATGGAATTATGTTACTGCAAGATGTGATAACTGACATAAATTTGAATGGCTTTAAAAAGCAATTAGATAATTTCATGGAAAACAGGTCTACCAAGAGTTTCTTACTTTCCTGCTCCTATGTGACATTATATCCTTATTTTGACTGAGTGCTTTCAGAATTCTAAGACTAGGTCACATCAACAAGTCAAAAACACAAATTGTTTGTTTCATTCTACAGTGAAACTGGCACTCTTACAGCATGCAGTCTGGTAGGTATATTAGAGTAACAAGGATGCCCAGCTAAAGGAAAACATGTTGCCCGTGGTAACTCATTCCAAATTCTTCTATAATTGTCTGGTTTGGTGGAGCAACTAAACGGGACAGGCACAAATTTCAATGAATAGTTAAAACTGGGGCAGGAGGGAGAACCAAACAATTGCAACCAGCCTGCCTTCCATTGAGGACCTGTATACTGCATGGGACAGAAAGAGGGCTGAGAAAACATCTTCTGACCCCCTCACATCCTGGACATAAACTGTTTCATTTCTCCCCTCAGGATGTCTCTATCCCTATAATTGCACAACAAAGAATTAGACACAAATACAGTTTTTCCCCCATGCCGTCACTTAGCTAAACATATAATTCCCACAGCACTGTCTTATGCCTAAGGATATCTAACCATGTAGTAGGACATATTATGATTATCCTTCTCATCTACTCAGTGGTGAGGTGCTACAGGTTCACCACGATTTGGGCAAACTGGTAGTGGCAGCAGTGGGAGGCTCTGCCTGCCCTCCAGACATCATCATGGACGATCTGTGTAGGTGCAGAAGCAGTGAGAGAGAGAGTGAAGCGAGCGCATATGCGCGCACATCTCCGAACCAGTAGCAAAGGTAAGTGAAACCGATTACTGCATCTACTCCTTCTCATCTACTCCTATTACCTATTCCTATTGGTATCTTATGGCTATCACTTCATTGCTTGTATGTACCCTGAGATCTTATGCACTGGAGACAAATTCCTTGTGTGTCCAATCACACTTGAGCAATAAAGAATATTTTAGTCTAGTCTAATCTAGATCATTGATAGTATGGATATTAAAAGGATCTAAGGGTAAGCTTGGGCAAACATCCCCTTCAATTATTCCCATTTCCATTACTTGTTGGTGGATCTTGATAAACAATGGTAGGTATAGCAAAAGGATATCTGGATAGGGTATGAACCCTTCCTGAGCTTTGATCTTTAGTCAAAGTAGCAGCTATGCTCAGTGATTCCCCTTTGAAAATAATGACAGACCTTGTACTTCCAATAACACTTCTGAAGATATAGTGGAGTTATCCAATAGCAGGATAATTTATTTGCTGCTTCCTTGACATACAACCATTCATTCAGCAAGTTATAATGGACACTCCCCTCCAAAAAAGGTACTCACACCCTGGTTACATGACTGCATTTTGGACTCTCACGAACTGATCTGCACTTATAGCCATTTGTAGCATCCCACAGTCACATAACCTCAATGTATGATGTTTTTGTGGGAAAAAGATATTTACTTCCAGCTTTTGGCAAAAAAATGCTCCATAACAAACAATGGGTTCACTTAATAATCACGGTATTTGCTTAGCAACCACAGTAATTGACTTAATGGCCACCACAATAAAAGTCATAAAATCGAGTCCTTCGTATGATGATCCACTTTACGATTGTCAGGACTTACGACCATAATAGGCAGGATCCATAAGTTGAGACCTACGTTTATTTATTTATTTAGTTGTATTTAAAGGCCGCCCAACTCCCAAAGGACTCTGGGCGGCGTACAATAATGCAGAAACAGTGGAAAATACAACAATATAAAAAAAAATTAAATATTATAAAATAAGTACACACTCAACAACCATTCATACCACCCGTACAATCAGAAGCGGGGGGGGAGCTCATATCCCATCAAGTTCCACTCCCCCAGGCCTGCTTGCAGAGCCAGGTTTTCACAGCTCTGCGGAAGGCCAGGAGGGTGGGGGCAGTTCGGGTCTCCAGCGGAAGATGGTTCCATAATGTCGGGGCCTCCACAGAGAAGGCTGTCCCCCGAGGCCCCGCCAGCCAACATTGCTTGGCTGATGGGACCTGGAGGAGACCAACTCTGTGGGATCTTACCCACAGTAGTTTTTAAAAGTGCAAAGTTGTCCTAAGAGAAAAAACCCCCAAAGAAATATGGTTTAGATTATACAATTGGATCATTAAAAAATAAAAATTCAGCAGAGAACAGATAAAAACTTGGATACATTGAAGAAGTCTTCATTTTTTAACTTTGTTTAATACACTGATCTTAAGGGAAATATAAACATTGTAAACATCTATATAATATTTCTGCTCAAATGATGTTTAAATAGGCAAAAGGTATTCTGTAAGGAAAAATATGGTTAATACAATTCATGGTTGATCAGATTTGTGGAAAACTGTTTTTTGTACTTGTTTCATTTTTTTTTGCTAGAGCAGTTTTCCACATATTAAAGATTATTGAGCCAAATATTTTAATTTTCTGTTCTTTTGTGATAACAAGCTTGGCAGCTAATGAAAGGAATGGAATTAAGTTCTTATGTTGCCATGATGTATATATGCTAGAGGAAATACAGAACCTAAGCCAACTGAAGGGTTCCTTACAAAAGTGGAATGAGTGATTTTCTTACGTTCTTCAAAAGCTTTCATCCAAAAGTTGGAAAAAAATCAACATTGTCATCTAATGTAGTTATGCATGGCAAAAGACTTTTAACAAAATCTATTACAATTAATGTAAGAATTCATTGGTGAGATTTCCTTGTTTTTAAATAAAAATGTTTTATTTTTATGTTTTCAAGTATTTGTTGAATTAGTTGAGTTGTATATGAAGTGTTGAATTAATGAGATCCTAGATACTTTATTAATGAATAATTGATTATACTTGACTCATCTGAAATCAAGTTAGTACTTGTGAAATTCCTTTTAAAAAGCTTACTTTTGAAAGAAGGCAGTGGCAAACATCATCCATAGTGTAATAAAGGAAACTGCATGGCTTTATTTTATTAACTAAGAACATTTACACGGCTATTCAACTCACTCTCAGTGACTGCAAGTGGCTTACAAAGGTAAAACCTCCTCCCATAGGGAAGCATTAATCGCAGTCAGAATCTACCTGCATGTCACCTCCCCAGAAGCTTTCATAAGCCAGGTAGGGCATGTGCTAATACTGCCTGTCCACTTCCTCAGGAGCAATGGGGTCAGACCTTTCCCAGATAACCTGACAGGAACTGCCTTAGGTACCTCCACCAGATCAGCAACCATGCTGGCATTTTACTGGGAACAAATCTGAGCAATTTTGTCTTCCAGAAAATTCGCAAATTCCTCAGGGCACCTTTTCAGGTGAATCTCTGTATCCTCCTTCCCTAGGAGGAAGTGATTCACCTTAAAGAGGGTCACTGGCCAATTATTTGCAGACTCAATTAGTGCAGAGAAGTATTTATGGTTTATCATCATGAGATACACTTTAATAGCAGCTCTTACGCATGTTCAATTGAGTTTGTCCCTTGTCTTCTTCCAGCAGCACTCTGGACATCTCTTTTATCCATTTCATCCCTCTCGATTCCTCCATATACCATGGGAGACAAAAGAGGTTTATGAGTTAGGAGAGGTCGCATGGGCGCAATTCTATCCAGAGCCTCAAGTCATCTTCCTATTCCAAGTGGTGACTAAGACTTTGGCAGGACTGTGCAGTACATCTGCAGTTATAACCCCAGTTTCTTCTGAAACATATCCAGGTCAATTAGTCACTAGGGGCGAACTGACCTAATAGATCCTGCTTCCCCGCAGGGGGAGTACATTTCTAGAGAAACTGATCACCACCAGACTGATCTGACCACGACGGGGGGACCAAAGATAGATGCATTAATTCCAGGTTGCATAGGCGTGCTCCATCAAGAACATCAAACCAGCTGTGATTTATTCATGTAAACTCTTAAGAATTTGTTTATTTTTATATAACAGTTTATCTTTTCATATTAAAAATGATAATTCTGTGACAGTTTTGAGGGGCTCTAAGGACCATGCCCAAAGCTTTTAACAGGGATACAGGAGATCATGCTTTTAATGTAAAAATTATGATCATTTTAATTTTAAATGATCATAATTAAATATACAATCTACTTTTCAAGCCATGATAAAAGAGTAGATTGACATGAATATAAATATTAATCAAAATAATGTGGGCAAAATAAAGGCCTTGCTTTGAGGTCAAGGGCTCTGAAACCCTTGGAAGCATTCATCTAAGTTCTTTCAAAATTGTTACCAACTTGTAATTTTCAAATAAGAAGAATAGGAAAATTATTAATTACTTGACAAATAATCATATTAGCTACATGTTAAAATAAAATATCAAATGCTAACAATTTTCTTTTTGTTGAACATGTCTGTACTGGATTACTTAGCCTCTGCTTTGACACTTAAAGTTGCTTCAATTTCAAGCTGTGCACCTCAGCCATGTAGCATTGTTACATTATTACATTATTCCACAGATTTTACCCAGAAAGTGAATATGGCCAAGAAATAGTTGGCAGAGCAGAAGAGGAAGGTGGATAAGAATTAATGTTCATTCAAACATACTTTTTAAAGAAATCTGCCTCCAGCACTGACCAGCCAACTGCTTTTAAAATGTTTAAAAGCCTAAGCAGACAGTACAGAATAGCACAGCAGGTATAATTTTACCATCATTGCCCCAATTTTTCATAAAATGGAATATAATATTCAGGTCTTGGCTATATGTTGCATACTTAAAATACATGCTGCCCTGATTTATTTTTATTTTTAACTAGTCATAACCTTTTCAAAAAAATTATCCTGAATAATGCACTGTTTCTAAGAGATTTGTAACTGAAATTCATTGTAAATTTCTGCTGGAGATTTTTAGCCGTGACTGTAGAAGGCACTTTGAGGTCTCTTCCTGAATCACAGGGAAGCAATACATATGATCCCAAGGTATTTGTTATCCCTTTAAGATAGGTCAGGCCATGAAATAAACGCAACAAAGACTATTGAAGCTCTATTATATAAATGCATTGTATAACAACAAAAGCTTGAAAGACTTGCAGAGGTCTCCACCCCCTCCCCGCCCCACAGCAGTACCAAATAGAATCAAGGCAGAGGAATTTTGATTTTTTTCCCCCCTTATTCCTATCTTTCAGAATTAAATAGGTGTTTATCTACTACCCATTGCTGAATTCATTCAAAGCCCTCTCCACATTCTTCTATACTCATCAGATCTGTTCCTTACAGTTCTCATAAGAAGTTTTATTCATGAACACATATTGCAAAAATATTGAGAGGATATAATGTCTCAAGGAAAGGTAATCACTGATCAGCAAAGACCATTATTAGCTACACTCATGTAAGTTGCAATGGAAAATTTGCAAGGCCGTAGGATTAGGATTGATCAAGTTGAAAACTCAAGTGCAGCTATTCACAAATAAATAGGCATTTCACTCACAAATAAATAGGCATTTCACTTGCTTGGAAAATTCTGACAACAGGTAGTTCTATCTTAGCAATATAAGTGGGATAGGCAACTCTCTTGCTAAGTGATGCGGTCATAAAGCATAACTTCACATGACTCTGTCAACTTATGACAGCCGTTGCGGCAGTTCCATTTGCCATTATTAGGTAAATCCCATATAGTTGCAGTGTCCCACGGTCGCATGATCATCATTTGTGATGACCTGTCAGCTGCTTCACTGATTTTATATTCAGAAGCCAGTTAAGTGCACAAATGGTGATCACATGGCCAGTAGATGCTGTGGCCAATCTAATTGTGAGTTGGTTGCCAAGTTCCAAACCTGTACCAAGGGACGCTGTGACATTATAAAGAACAGCCATAAGTACCCTCATTCAGCGCAGTTGTAACTTCAAAGAGTCACTGAATGAGGACTATCTATACAGTCAAATACGGTGTGTTTGTGAATAACAGAAAACTAGGTAAATTCCTGTTCACATTGCTTATAGGAAGTGTTTCTGCTTGATGTTCTACTGCCTTCTCAAAGAATCTCAGGAACTATGTATAGACAGTTATATCTGAAAGTTACCATATTTTTTCCTGTAATTAAAAAAGATACTTGAATGATTTTCAGAATCAATTTGGTTTTCTTTGTCCTAATACAGGTTGTGCTTCTAAATCGTCTTGAACGAATATTCAAGGCCTGTTTTCCTCTTGTACTTGTTTCTGAAATAAGAGAGGAAATTCCTCCTTTAAATCTCATGTTAGAAGTGGGCAGAAAACCAGAGAAAACAGTGGAGAACTTGTCAGAAAGGTATGGAATATTTAGTGGCATCAAAACATGGAGAGGAAGACATTTACATTTTTTGGGAATATTTTCTGAGACAAACCGTCCTGTTGGGTAGAAATAGATAATAGATAAATAAAAAGTATTTATTATATCTAGTGTCTTCTAAGTAGAACTTCACTTTCTCATTGTATGGTAAAAGAATAATTGTTCTGTAAATATCAGTGTTATTTCCCTAGAGGTTAAGTGCTTGAGTGGGATCTTAATCAGTACTTTTTTTAATATGCCAGTCATTTAAAAATGCAGAAGAAAGCAATTAAATCTGCTGAGTGCCAGTGTTTTTCTTTTTTGCTGTTTCTCTTGACTTATAACATGCTCTGTAGGGAACTTCTTGATGTGTGGGCAGAGCTTCAGGATATCCATGATGCTTATGGACTGAGATACCAGTGGGGTGGCTCCCATAGCAACAAAAAACTTCTCTGCTCTTTGGGAATCGACACAAGAAACATTGTGAGTTTTCCGTTAAAGTAGACATTCTTCCATTCTTCTGGAATGCAGAATAGTATATAGTTTTAACTCTTGAGAGTAATTTTACATAATATTGTATATTTCATAAGTAAACCTACAAAACTGTTGGTCTTGTTTGAAAAATGGTTCTTGAGACTAATGGACTAATTAGATGGAAATGTCTTTTGTTTTAGCTCTTCACAGGTAATAAGAAGCAGCCCGTCATAGTTCCCATGTATGCAGCAGGGTTGGTAAGTTCCAAAAGCTCAATGTGGTTGCATCTGCATAATAGTAAAATCTAATGCCCTTTCAGATCAAGTGCAGAGTAGCCTCTAAGTCATATATTGGTTATTTAAGTTTTAGGTAAACTAGAGTAGCTAATAGTAACTAATTTAATTTATTAGCACACTTTATAATATTGTTTCTTGTGATATTATTGTGCTGAGGGAATGTATCATTTAATATAAGATTTTTCCACTTCCCTACACATTTTCTCATGTGCGGTGGGCCAGTTCTGATATTGGGGAATTATTAGGAGCTCTATTCTGTGATGATTACTTAGCTTGTAATAGAGCTTTTTGGGTGCATCAGGTTTAGATAACAAATCTTGTTGCACTTTTAGATCAGTTATTTTGTGCATAAGGTATGGAGTAATCTTGAATTCCATTTGCTCTGGACACGAGCTTTGTTCCCCTTTGTAGGACATTTGGTTACGAACATCTGATAGTTAATTGCAGAAAATATCATACCTATCATTAAGTAGGACTTTCCTTAGATTTTTCTATGATTCTTAGATATTTAAGGAAAAATAGGAGCCATAAACAAGCCATTTTGATTGCTTAGGGGCTCATTCAACCCCGTCCTCCTCTGCATATTCCAAATACTTCAATTTTTCCCAAGTTCAGAAAAAAAAATCCAGATTGAGATTACTTGAATTCTGTGGTTCTGTACTGAATTCTGTGGAATTCTGAATGCTACAGATTATATTTTGCCTCCAGATCAAAATGGGAAATCTTAGTCTGAATTGATATTCACTTACATTTTGGGAATTGATTACAAATCATTGCATAACTTGCCTGATTCATCTTTGATGAAAAACTATTTAGTAATAACCAGGAAATGATAGAACTAATCCCAAAGCTATAAAGATATGACAAATCATTCTCTTTAGTAAGCTAAAACTGCTATTCCATCTTTAGCCAAATAATTTTAAACAGGAGCACTAGTACTTCTAATATACTGATTATAGATACTGATAACAAGAGTTGTAGAGCAGCTGTATCACATCACATACTACACACAGTTCAGTTTTTGGGCTGAGAGCCGAGCACTGCAAGAGCTTAGGGATGGACCATTTAGCTGTTGTGCACTTCCCCAATAACAACAATGGTTTAAATTAACATATGAATAAAGCGATATGGACTAGACTAGAGGGTAGATGCTGTTCCTGCACTAATTGGTAATTTGGGGAAACACTCTGAGGTCTCTTCCATGTTGAGGACAAATGTGGATGAGCCACAAATGGGTGTGGGTGTGTCCAGAGTAAAAATGGTGGGAAATGCCCACTCTCCATCATTCAGCAGCACACATACATTACAATATTACATGCTAATTGAATAAATTTATGCAATGGGGTGCAATGAGTTCCTTGGGAAGTAGGGTTAAACAAAAAACACCTTTATTTTCATTACTAAGCAGTCATATTTTAAAAAGTAAAAAATGTTTCTATAATTTTGAATGCAACAATAACAATAAATATAACAATGCTAGTCTTCTTTTTCTTTTCAACCAGAAGTAAAGGTTTCTTTATGCTCAATAGTAAATACACTAGACAGACATCATTGTTTAAAAATATGCTTGGCGTTTGTTTATTCAGTGTTACTAAAATGGTATGTTTTGTGTTCATAACAAAACACAATAAGAGTGTTTTTTATTGTGATAGATTTAATTGGCCATATGCTGATTTTGTTTCATTGTATTTATATAGGGTTTTTTATTTTTTCGGTTGTGTGTGCATATGCTTTTTAAAATATTTTTTTATCTTCTTTTATATTTTTTACCTTTTAAAATTACTAATTGTATCTTATCCTCCTTATTTTTGCCCGTGACCATAATAAAGATTTCATTGATTGATTGATTGTGTTCATTTCTAGGGTATGTTAGAGCCTACAAAGGAACCCATGAAACCAATTTCTGCTGCAGAGAAAATAGCTTCAATAGGACAGACTTCTGCTATATCACCAGAAATTAATATATGTACACCTGATCAGTTGCAGGTAAAAGAAAAGGGAAGAATAAGAGTGGTTATCGTTCAATCAGTACATTCTTAATAACAATATCCAAAATTCTGTTAATCTGCCTGGGAAATATAAATCTTCATATGCTCAAAGAAAGCTGCTGAATTTGTCAAAGCTAGGTTCATTAGCGCTCATCTGCTGATGGAACAGCTTAACATCTGTGAGTGGGAATGAATTATTTCTTTATTGTCCCTCCTGTTGAACATCTACAAATCTATTACTAAAACTTGGGAAACCGTTCAGATTGGGTGGCTACAAAAGATTAAAGGTGAGATAAAAGGACAGGCCCATTGGTCAAACATAATTTGGGTGTTTCATATTCCATAATTTCAATTTCTAATGTTATCTAAACTCATGTGTCACTTCTCCAACTCTTCCCTACATGGATTTTGTCCCCTTGTGAGTCAATGAAGCCTGTGTCCAAAGTCTTGCTTTGCCAGAGAATAGAATGATCTCTGTGTTAGGCTGCAGGAATCTATTCTGTCTTAACAGTTGTCTACTTTTTAACAATAATAAATAGCTGAACAGTTATTTTCTAACAGATAGTGGTTTAACAAATGGTTTGGTGCTTGTTCATGTTGCTCTTTTCTGTGCTAAAATTGCTGAACTTTTCTTTTTAAAAAAACTTACAAAGCTTTAATTATGCTTTTCCTATTATATTAACATTTTATTTAAACTTATGCATCCACTTTTGATTTTGAAAAAAGTCACCTTATCGGTGAGAGGAGCAGCATATAAATTTAATACATAAATAAAACAAATCCTACTGTTGTGATAGAATGGCTATTTTGCTTAATTTTAAAATAGTATTTGGATAAAGATAATATATATTATATATGATTACAAGTAGTCATCGACTTGTATCCATAGTTGGCACTGGAATTTTGTTCATGAAGCAATGTGGTGGTTAAGCAAGTCATCATGTGACTAGCCCTGATTTTACAACCATTTTTACTGTAGTCATTAAGTGAATCATGTAGTTGTTAAGCAAATCTGGCTTTGCACATTGATTTTGCTTGTTAGAAAGTGGCAAATTGTGATCATGTGACTGTAGGACACTAACCATTGTAAATGTGAGCAGGCTGCCAAGCACCCAGATCACAATCATGTGATTGCAGAGTGGGTGTGATCGTCATACTTTCAAGGGTGGATCATGAGTCACTTTTTTCAGTGCTGTCTTTAAGCCTTTGTTAAATAAATGGTTGAAGTCTACTTGTATTGGGTGTAATTCAGGGGAAATGTTCAACTAATTTTGAAATCTTTTGAGAATATGAACAAAATGTAATGTACAAGTACTAGATATTTATTTTGTATCTAAACAAAACAAAATTTTAAAACAAAATATATATATTCAAATAGAAATATATTTCAAATAATAAAGTGATTAGATAAGCTTCTTTGTAAAGTACATGGAAGTTTTCAATCAGACAGGTTAGGGTTGGCCAGAAGATAGCATAATGAGGTAGTGCTATCTTATGTTTCCTTTCAATTGAAAATTATGGTAATAATTGAAGAAGTAGCATTATTTGGCATTTCTGACATTTCACTTTAGGTAAAACCAACAATATCTCGAGCTATTTGACTCAAACCCTGCTATAAATAAAGTTTTTGTGATAGATGATGGTAATTCTGTGCCAATGCTGGACATCCTCAGATATAGGGATTGTTCTTAGAAATATGTAAATATAGCCAAAGCAGTGCTATTAGTACATTGTGCTCTTCTCCACTGAAGTGGAGTTAGAAGTGTTACAGTATCATGCTAGGACATGTCCACAGAGTTAAGGAATTGAGTGTTTAGTGTTTTGCAATTTTTGCAGATCATTGACTAAATAAATATAATTGGTTGATTTTATTAGTAGACAATTTGAACAAAGTAAAATTAAGCATTCTGTCGTAATTTAAGTTATATGAAATATTAAGTAAAATCCTAAATTGCTTTCTTATACACTATACATTCAGTACTTACATTGTACAGTTTTGCAAGCTTTAATTTTAGTTAAAGAAGATTGAGTGAAATTGTTGACACATTTTACTCTTACTTTGCATTTATGCCTTTTTGCAAAAAATAGATAAAGTTCAGAATGAATATGCTAAACAGAAGTATCAGATGGATAGGGCAACACCTGTACAAAGAGATAAAATATACAATAGTAATAAAGAATAAAGGGGTTTGCATTTGCTTATTTCCATTTAAGCATCATGAAGCTCTAAAGCAGGGGTCTGTAAACATTAAGGCTTGTGGCTGGCTGAGGAATTCTGTGAATTGAAGTCCACAAGTCTTAAAAGTTGCCAAGTTTGGCGACCTCTGCTCTAAAGGACAATACAATGGTTTTATTCTCTTTTCCTGTCAGGTAAAATCTAGAGATTCTTCATGATATTTATTTTAGTGTTGGGGTTAGGTCAGGATTTCTTTTCAAAAGACTTGTGTTTATTTTAGAAACTCTTAATTTTTGTTAAGTCCCTTTTTTTTCAGCACTGTCCTGTAAAAGTTGCTATGGTTCTGCAGAATTTTTTGGAGTAGCATGGCACTGTGGAGTACAAAGGAAAAGTGTAACCAGAAAAAGTCCTTTGTCCTTTCTCTAGTAGGAAGTTACTGCTGGATCCTTGATTCTTTTACAAATAAAATTAGTCCCTTTATTCTTTGAATAGTTACATCTGGAACTTTTTTAAAATGCAGTATGCATTACTAGTTATTAGTGTGCAATTTGTTCCTTTGTCTTATGTTCAAAATTAGAAATTTAGGTAGTAATAGTTTTCATATTTTTGTTATTTTCTTCATTCTAATTTATTGTCATACTTAGCTAGGTATAAGCCTGTACAATTTTGCTTTTTAGTGCAATTCAGTGTTCTTTTAATTATTAAATAATTACAACTTTACTATAATTATTTAGAGAGTTGTAGTGATCCATTTTTGCCCATTTATTAAATATACTTCATTAAATACATTGTGATTGTCCCTATATTTTCAAAACTGAGGAATTAGAAAATTGTATTTTGCTGTTAGTGTTCTTCTCTTGTATAAACCATTTATACCTTTTTATCTGCCTGTTGTGCCAGAGCAATATCCCTATCGTATTGTAATTTCTAAATACATATGTCCATCAGATATATCTAGACCCCCCCAGTATTAGGAAATAATTAAACCTTTTCATGGGTTACATGAAATGCATTTTAAGGATTTCATTTTGAACATTATAGCATTGTGCCTTGAGTCTGTCTTTTGTTTTTTCAATGGTAGTCTTTTTGCTTGCATGCACAAGAGCACATAAGACATTTTATTATACTATGACCTAACTATAAAATCTGATTTCTGACTTTTCAACTCTAGGAATCTCTACCACCTGTCCAGTTTGACTGGAGTAGCAGTGGCCTTACTAACCCTTTAGATGGTACGTCTCTCCGTAGAGCCTCTAGCACCAGAGCTAGAGTTAAGAAAGCTACAAAGTTCAGACAAACATCTCTCTGCTGATAGTTTAAATATATATTTTCTTAGCTTTGGAAATTCAGGCTTTCTTTCTGTTTAACTGTGCTCAATTTAAAGCAGTCTGTAGTGTTTTTAAGAGCAAGGTAAGATATATTTTTGCTCAATTTGTGTTACATACACATTACTGTGCAATATTGTATTAATAGAACATAAGTTTGGAGTAATTAGATTATTTATACTTAGTTTATAGCTTTCATCTCAACAGACTGTTGCCTATTTAGGCTTCTTTTTAGTTCTAAATAGCAAAAACACATGTGTAGTAATTGCTTCCAAGGTTTTTTTTAAAAATCAAAATCTGTTTGTAAGACATTCACTTTTTAAAAGCTGCTTTTCAACCATGTACAAATATTGTATATGATAAAATGCTAGCCCACTTGTAAGTTTTGTTCATTGTGAAATTTTACTAGAGTAAATCTTTTTGTTGATGGCTGCAAACTTGTATTGTCATGATTTTCTCTAGTTAAGTGCCAAAAATAGGAACAAAGCTTCAAAATGTAAAAATATGTACATTAAATACATCTGATAAATTAAATAAGATTTAGTAAACATGGCATCTATTCTGTTACAGTTCAGTCATACATCATAATTACCAGCCATGTCGGTGAAATGAAAACATTTCTAAACAGAGTTTGAGGATGTTACGGTTTTGAGATACATGTGAAGGTGCTGAAGGAAAGCCTGGATGGACTCTCTTGCTGTTGTCTGGTGTCTTATTTCTTCAGTCAATTCATCATGCTTTCCTTTAAAAAAATTCTTTCAAATGTATTTCTAATTTTCCTGTTTCAGTATTAAAGGGGAACAATGTAACTTTACACCAAGGAGTTGGTTGTAATGAGATCGACTACTACCAATATTCCTATATATTGCTTTGCTATATTATTTATTGATAAATCATTCTATGCCTGCCAGGCACTTGGGGCAATATATAATGAGTTATAATCATAGGGAAGAAAGTAACAAAGAACAATAAAATTTCAAAACAATAAAAGTGAGAACATACAGTCCTTACTGTATTTTTATAGACAACACATTATTCATTCATCATGCCCAGTTAAATTTAAACTGGTAAAGTTATGCGCATTTACTACTACTTGTACTAATTTTGTACAGCAGTATCTGTTTTCATGTAGAACAATAGCTTTGAATTTGCAAAATTGTTTCCCTTTAATTGGACATACCCTTCTGATTCTCTCTGGTTCTGTCCATTGTTCTGAAAATGGGGGCTAGCTTTTAAGTTACTAGTATTGGAATCCCTGCTGCATTTGTACATGACAATGTACATTGATTTGTTAACAGCTATAGAAACTGCAAACTAATCTTGTAAGCACTATTATATTTTTATAAAATGATGTAATAAGTACTAATTATAACTGGCATGTTCAAGTGTGTGTCTTACCCCCTTTTTACACATAAATCCCTCCCTTGGCTTACCTTCTATATGGCTGCCTACCAACATGATCACTGAATTTCAAGCTAGTGGAGGTTCCACTCTTCTGAACCTTGATTTCTTTGGGCCCGTGGATGACAGTAGCTCTAGCACCACCACCACCATCCCAGGTCAGCCGAAACACTAAACACTGCAAATTTAATCTCTTAACTTTTGTACTAAAAGCATGAGCTGCATTGTGTGACTTTCCTACAAACAAGAATATATGAGTTTTAATTTATTCTTGGATGCCTATCTTTGATACGTAGCTTCTTCCTCCATAACTTGTTCCAGTCAGTAGTTAATTCTTCTTTTTTTCCTATTGAACTGCAAGTTTGATAATTAGTTTGGTTAATATAGCTCAAATGTGTATTTTTAATTGATGTGCTTTAGCCAGAGATATCCAACTTTAAAAAGTGTTTGGAACAAAATATGAGTATTACTAAGAATATTTTCAGTTTGTAATCTTTCTGCTTGAAATCATTGATCTCAGTATCAAACTCTATAGAAGGTAGCAATAGGCAGCTGCAACTAATGAAGTTGCATGAACAAGAGCTGGCATCTTGCTGCTTGTAGAAAAATCGAAAAGTTGATAATTAGGCAAAAGCTTGTGTTGTAATTCTGAACAGCAATTTAATACTTCTGAAATATTTCAAAGCTGAATATGGGAATATTCTGCCATCTTAGAATAAAATATGAGAAGGTAGGACATGTTACTAGAGTACATTTTGCTTCTGTTTAGATCTCTCGACAGGTAAAGGTTTCAGTTTACTTGAAAGATTAATCTGTAGCAAAATAAATTTTTAAAGAGAAACGGTCATTCGTCAAACTTGTTCTGTTAAAGGTTGCAGATACAGCCTTGCTCTAAAGACTCTTGTTCTCTTTGGATTGTCCATATGGATCTTAAAACAGCTCACTGCTTGAGGCAAGATTCCCCTCTGTGGATGGAGCAGTCATTTTAAGATGTAGCAGAGGCCTCTCTTACCTAGTATTGTTTCTTAATGAAAGTCCAAGCTATGATGAGACCGAAGGATCTGTATATAGTGTGTCTCTTATATCCCTTTCTAATACTTTGATGGGAGTTCAGATGTCTTTCCGGGGCAAAGCATGCCTCTGTGTACACATGAGACGGGTAGAGGAGTACAAGTCTCTGTTAAGCTTTGGTGATCAAATATCTAGGAAGAGCATCCCTTATCTTTGTAACTATAGAAGCTTTTGGTGGTACATTGCACATTTTTAACTCTTTAATATCAGAATTGATAAATGATATTTGTTAGAAGTTGGTGATTTAATTTTGCATGAGGCATACGTATTATTTGATACATTAATTTTTATCCATCAGTTTTAATTTTCATAATATTGATCAGCAGTGCACAGTTATTGGCCTCTCGTAAAATCAAATTTCATTTCTGACTAATTTAAAATAATTATTGTGAAAATACATAGTTATCGACTCTTGAATTTTCATTAAAATTCTGTTCTCAAATTAATAGAAAACATGTAGGAGGTAGTGACATCTATCTTGTTTCTTGGAAAGTCATTTGCTTCTAGCCTGCAATTCTGACTGTTGAAAGTGGATGTAACAGTGTATGTCTGTTCCTAAGCTTAAAGCTCGGTCTTAACTTAGATCCTGAATTCCCTCAATCTCATTAAGGTTTTTCAATATGACCATTTTTATATTAAAATGGTATGGATATTTCCAGGCATCACAGATTAGTTGTACAGTCATATTTCATATTCATTTTATTTTAAAACCCTTGGTTTAAAAGTAGTGAAGTCAAATTTAGAACAACTTTAACAGTTATTTCTTAATCATATGTGAAGATGAGCAGTTTTAGCTACTGAATGTTGTTGGCTTATGGCTTGAAAATATTAATTGTAACAATATGTTAAATGTATCAAATGATTTCATTGTGACTTAAAATTTGAAAAAGCGGCAGGTTTATATGCTGCCATACCTTAATGGGATTTCTGAAAATCCATTACCGTTTTTACAATTGTATATTTCTGTTTATTTAAAAATTCTGTAAACATCTGAAAATTTTAAAATACTCTATATCCTGAATTTAAAGTTCATATGTTACCTCCATATTTTCAGTCGAGTAATAAGTCTGCAGTGGATATAGGATGACAAGGGCCTTATCATTAGTTCAACTAAAAGGTTTTTTTTAATGGTTAAATAAATGACAAATTGTGTACACTTTAATCTTCTCAAATCTAGTTTCTGAAAACAATTGAACTTTTTCCTCGGAGCCCTCATTATGCTACTAGTATATTTTCTTCTTTTTGGGTTGTCAGTTTCTACTCCTAGATATGGCAATTAAAAAAAAAAACTGAACTTGGAGTTTTCCAAAAACCACTACTTCCAAAAATTGGTTTTATTTTAATTATTTTATGGCTCCTATTGGTTTTCAATACCCATGCCTTTCTTAATTGCATTCTCATAAAAAGAGGAGAAACCAAAATATTTTTTTAAAAACTAACTTTTTTTTTCATTACTAACATGGAGAAAAAAATGGCATGAGAACTTTAAATATTACTTGTATAATAATGAAGTGGGAATGAAAATGGATGTTATAAGGCAGTGATGGCGAACCTTTTTTTCCTCAGGTGCCGAAAGCGCATGCGTGTGCACTATCACACACGCGTGAGTGCCCACACCCATAATTCAATGTCTGGGGAGGTGAAAATGGCTTTCCCCCCCCCCAGAGGCCCTCTGTAGGCCTGAAATGGCCCATTTCCTGACTTCCGGTAGGCCCAATAGGCCCATTTTTCGCCCTCCCCAGGCTCCAGAGGCTTCCCTAGAGCCTGGGGAGAACGAAAATGCCCTACTCCGCCCTCCCAGAGGCCCTCTGGAAGCCGAAAATGCCCTCCCAGAGCTCCACGTGAGCCCAAAATCAGCTGGCCAGCACGCACATGCGCGCTGGAGCTAAGCTAGGGCAATGGCTCAGGTGCCGGCAAATATGGCTCCACGTGCCACATGTGGCATGCGTGCCATAGGTTCGCCATCACTGTTTTAAGGTAATGTAGTATTTAAACCATTCTGTTTCCTGATTTCATTAGAAAAATACTATTTAATTTAGGATAAACTTCTGACAGACCTTTATGTCATTTTACCTGCTGCTCTTGACTCTCACTTAATAGAATGTGATGGAAATTACAAAATGTCTATAATTTGCTTATTAGGAATGTTGATAGTTCAGATGTTTACAGACAATGGAAACAAAAAATCCTTATCTGAAATTATATGCAAACAGTTTCTGCTATCTGCTACTAATTATGATTTTATGCTATAAGGTGTCGATCCAGAATTGTATGAGTTGACAACTTCCAAGCTAGAAACTTCCAAAACCACCAATAAAGTGACTGATGCATTTGCAAAGCTAATGTCTACGGTAGAGAAAGCAAGTACATCGGCAAGGTAAATTGCATTGATGACATTTAATGATTCTTGAGTACTGATATATTTTGTAAATTCGATAGATTGCCCGTCTCACAACTGGGTGATGAACAAGGAGTAAAGAGATAGCTACCACCAATAACCCATGATGTCTAAAGTAAAAACAATACATCCCAATCATGATAAGCCATATCAAATGTAATTATATTCTGAGAATCCAGGAAAAAGGAGAAATTCTCACCAAATTTCAACAAACCAAATTAACTACCATAGCCTTAAAATTGTTAATTTTCTTTTGAAGTCTTAAGATAGCACAAGGGAGTGCACAGGATGTAGTAAACACTGAAAGTTCAGCAGTCCAGGCCAAGCAAATCAGCAGAATGCCTTTTAATGGTCAGTAACACTATCAGATTTGAGGTGCACAAAATCTATATGTTCTGAGTCTCGCTTTACTCTCTCTATTTTTGCCAACTAGTAATTGGATGTTTGTAGTTTTTGATTCAGTGTTTTTGCTTCAATGTGCTTGACAATCAACAGGATGGGAGTGGAGCTGAAGGTAGGTAGGGAGGCTATTAAAATATCACATTTGAGGAGATGGGCAGCATATGCATTTGATACATAAAAGATACAATTACAGTTATAATACTATTTGGGGTATCCAGCTAATATGAATATCACTGATGTGTTGTTGTTTTTGCGAGAAAGTCCAGAAAAGAAGCACCACCAGGAACACTCATTCTATCTTTATTGAATGGTTATATTAACAGAATCTTGCAAGTCTGAAAGTCCTCTTCCTATCCCTGACTTTTACTCTCCTGGGATACTTTTGCCACCCTTCCTCCCTCTTTCAGATTCTAATTTATCAGACAGGCTGAGGTTCCTCCTGTCTCCCAAGCTCAGGGGTCTGCAACCTTCAACACTCAAAGAGCCATTTGGACCCATTTCCTGCAGAAAAGAAAACACCAGGAGCCACAAAACCTGGGTGGGCGTGG
>JANHGD010002171.1:74597-85519 GCA_027560375.1 Imantodes cenchoa
CTGCGCCACGTGGCTGCACCTCATAGGCGTGCGCGAGCTTTATGTGCACATGCATGCGCAGTGGCAAAAAATTCCCACCCAAAAAAGCTGAAAACAAGATGAAAACCGCATGCACACTGCCAGAAACTCAGCTTCTGCACATGTACAGAAGAAAAAAACCCGGAATTTAAAAAAAAAAATCTAAAAAAAAAATTCCTAAATTTTTTAAAAGAAAAGATGGTGGCGTCCACGGACCGGCACCAACCAAACTGATCTGTGATGTCATTGTGACATCATCAGCAGGTCACTACCGGTTCAGGCAAACCGGTCTGAACTGGGAGGAACCCATCTCTGCACCAGTGCCCATGGGAGGCATCTGTGTTACAGAGCAACATGTTCTCTCTTTCTCTCTCCCTCTTCCTTTCCCTCTCCCTTTCTCTTGGACAGAGAGGGAAAGAGAGAGAGGGAGAAGGAAGAGAGAGAGTGTCTAATCAGGGTACACATTGTTTTCTTCTGCATGGGCTGCTGTGCATTGCTGTTCTCCCTTTAAATATTTTTGGGGATATGACTGCTCTGAGAGATGTGGGACAGATAGATCTGTATACTGTTTATTCAGAGTCACATTACAAGAAAGAAAATGGGAGAGGATTAATGCAAAAGTTGGCCCTATTCCCAGATGTTTACTAACAGCCCTCCACCCACTTGGGGTGAATTGGAGGATTTTTACTAGATTCTTTGTTCTAACTGGATTCAGTTCTTTTTTAAACCTGCAGGTTCTTCTACAGTACTATACCAACTTATTTTTGTTTTGATTGTTTTCTGACAGCTATTCTTTCCTATGCTCACACAAACAGAAAGATTTCCAAATCCATTCTGTAATTTCCAATAATTAATTGCTTTAGAAAAAATAAAAATACAATTTTGTGCTTTCTTGCTTGGAAGTACTGTAAGTCCTATCATTTTCAATTCCATTTACCCTCTAGTACACATAAATAAATTTCAGTAATTATTTTGCTTTTTCAGTTCAGAAATGTGAACAGCCACTGCACAATGCAAATGCAATCCTAATTCAGTAGTTTCAGTTTCATTGAGGATAATATGTATCTGCAGCAATTTCCAAAAGCTAAAAGTTTAAAAAAATGAAAATCTTTATTTTAAATGAAACCACTTTTTCTATTATTGTAGTATAGAGCCAGATATATTTTTCCCATTGTGTTTTCTGTAGGAGAAAACTCCAGATAGGCTTAAAATATAACACATTTTTTGCATTGTAGCTTTCTCTCATAGTGATATTTTTAATATCAATGGAATGTCTCTTTAGATATTATTAAAAACAACATAAATTGTTCATCAATAGGTATCTGTATATTTTTACATGATGTTAAACTGTCATACAGTTCAATAACTTCCATTATTTGGAACTCAGTTTTACAACTCTAAAATAATGTTTCAATAAATATTTTCGTACAATTCAACATGCTATATAATGTTAGATACCTAGGAGAGAATTTTTTATATCCCTTTTTTCATTTTAAATGGAAATGTACCATATGCATAAAAGAGACAAATGAGTAATATTTGGAGCTTTGGACTACATCAGGATTGGAGGTATGATCCTCCAAATGTAATTGAATGCAAATTCCTCAAAAGAGATATTATTTAAGTTCTACATTTATTAGTGACAGATAATATCTGTGATCTTCTATGTTCTTGTCTAGAAAGATTCTAAAAAACCGGTCTGCTCACTGGTTCTTTGATCTTTGCCACAATTGTTGGTTGTGCTTTCATGCAGACAATTTCAGTTTGCAATGAAAATAAAGGTATCTTTACAATGGATTTTCACATTTATGACTGTCAAATTCTAAGTCCATTTCAGAATTTTAAAAATATTTTCTACAAGCTGAGAATGAAAATTGAATTGTAACACATTTATAATTTGGTATTGGATCAAGATATATCAATATATCTTTGGTCTTGTCTTGCTGCTCTTATAAGGAAAGTTATTTTATTTTTATTTTTTATTTTTTTCCATAGGTTGAGGTCTGTCTTTGGTTATCTGTGATTTTGTCATTGGGGAAAAAACCTCCCGTTCTTCTACACTTATTGCATAGAAATGTCCTCATTCTGTGAATGTCTCTTTGGCCAAAGAACAATTTATAATACGATAGTTCAGATGGTTAAAATGAATATCACCACTCTATATTTTCAATAGTTCCAATTATATTTCTCCAGTGAAATTCATACTGGTGCAAAACTATGAACAATATATAAAATAAACTTATCCATTATAATGGATAGTATATACTTTTCTCCAGCATAATCCTAAATGTAACCTGAGGTACGCATTGGCTCTGCTCACATGATTGGATTGAATTGAATAGACAAATAAGTACTTAATGGAAAAATCAATTACTGGAAAGCTGCTTAAAATGAAAGTGACAATTTTAATAATCTATTTTGTAGAAATATAATAACCCCACTTTCTTCCTGTATATTAATGTATAATTGTGTCCATATTGTAAAAATATGGTTCTGCGTTAGAACAGTATGATTCTTCTTTTCTCTATACAAAATGTGGCTCTTTACAAGAAGACTACAATATCGTATATCACAGGGGTGTCAAACTCAAGGCCCGGGGGCCGGATCCAGACTGGGGGATACTTAGATCTGGCCCACGAAGCTGTCCTGGAAACAGCAAAGGACCAGCCCATGGTGCCTCTGCCAGTGAAAACGGAGCTCGGGAGGGCTTCATGCAGCCCTCATAACCTCTGTTTTCACTGTCAGAGAGTGGCAGGAGATCGTTGCAGCCAAAAATGGAGCTTGGGAGCCCGTTTTTTCTGGCAGAGCACTCGGGTCACCATAGGCATCCCCGACATGAGTGATGTTGAGCTGGCCACACCCACCCTGGCCATGCCCACCCCAGCCCCCTAAGATCAAACACAACACTTATGCGGCCCTCAATGAAATTGAGTTTGACACCCGTGGTATACCACTTCCTTGACTGTATTCAAGTAGCAATGGCAAAATATTGAAAATTATACGAATGATTAAAAAGATCGTTAACTAATTTTGTATTATCTTTTTTTTTAATGTTAGAGATAGCTTCTCTTGGGAGATGCAGTGGGAAAGAATTTCAATGCTACCCAGATGGAAACTGCATTCCTGAGCTTTGGCGCTGTGATGGAGAAAAGGACTGTGAAGATGGCAGTGATGAAAAGAGTTGTAATGGAACTATAAGACCGTGTGATGCCAAAACAAAGTTTTCCTGCAAAGCTACAGGTATTAATGGGTAACAGTTTATGCAAAGTTAAAATTACGATTTTATTAGCATTGTAGCACTATTTTCCTCATTTGGCTTTGAAGCAGCCTTGTTATAGTTTAAACAGTGGGTTTTTTGCTTCTTATGGAAAGAATTAAGTTATAGCTATAGAATAAAGTTTATAATTTAGGATTGTTTAGGAAACATTGTTTAGAATCTTCCTAACTTACTATCATTCTTTGCTTAACCATAGGAGAACTCTTTCTTTAGCTGGGTCATATGTGATAGTTTCATCAGACTTTTCAGTCTCTGCCCCATCTGCTGAAAAACGTTGTATCAATTGTTCATGTCCTTCTTTACTGCATCTTTTATTTGGGCCATGCCTTAATTATACTGACAGCAGATGGAGGCAGAGGGACGGGGTGGGGAGGTGGGGAAGTCAGGCAATCCTGATGAACTGTGCGAGTTGCAGGCAAGCCAAGAGATGCAAAGATGATCCTCCCATCACTGGCTGCCCACTCCATCCCATCATCTCTCGGCTTGCCTGTGGCCTGTGCAACATGTTGGGATTGTCTGCCTTCCTCCCCACACCTCTGCCTCCATCTGGGCTGAAAATGGTTATGCTTACTGCATTTGTTAACTCAGATGGAAAATATTTTTTATTCTTTTTTTAATAAGCATTTACCAAAGTATAAATTTCCCCATAAAATGGCTTGAAAAGTATTGATTTAAAAAAGAAGTCAAAATCCTTAAATTTAGCTATCTTGTCACATAAGTCATACACAATGAAAGAAATAATTTTATTTTATATTTTATTTTAAATTAAATTTTAAATACTTTAATTTTATTTATATAGATTTTTTTAGTTTCCCCAAAGAAAAAACAGTTTTCTATACCCAGAATAAAAATCTCAAAAACTTTCAGAAGATTCCCATTTGAAATGACTTTTATTTACAGTTCCATATAGCTGTCTCCAATTTATGCATCTTATCTCTGAAATGTAAGATTAGGGAATGGCTAATGTTGCTTCATTTTTAGAAAAGATCAGTGGGGAATTTTGGATAGGGATTTAAAAAAATACTTGAAGTTCTTTTTCTATAAAATAGTGGCATTAAAAATAAAATATAGAAGAACAATTAGCCTTGTTAAGAAAAAGAATCAATATGTTTATTTTCTCTTTTCTTTAAGGGAGATGTATTAGCAAAGCTTGGCTGTGTGATGGAGACATTGATTGTGAGGATCAGTCTGATGAAGATAATTGTGAAGGCTATATGTGTGGGCCACCAAAATATCCATGTGCTAATGACACTTCCATCTGTCTGCAGCCTGAAAAGCTTTGCAATGGAATAAGAGATTGCCCTGATGGATCTGATGAAGATGATCTTTGTGGTAATTATACTTGATCAAATGCAGATGTATGAAAAAAAATTAAATAATGGTCCCTAGATAATATATCCAGACTCTCCCACCCCAGCTACATCCCTTATGTAAATTTTAATGTTTGATAATTGAACTGTTCTCATCATATATGGTTGAAATTAATGCAATACTGAAAAATTGCTCTTCTTTCATTTTTTCCATTTTTGAAATAAAGCAAATTCGAAAGAGAAAAATTCTAAATGCTTATATACCAAATTCTGAATAGAATTCAAAGAATGGATGAAATCACTTTAGGTTTCAACTGGCCAGCAGGTTTCTCTTCTCTTCTCTTCTCTTCTCTTCTCTTCTCTTCTCTTCTCTTCTCTTCTCTTCTCTTCTCTACCACCCTACCCTACCTTACCCTCTTCCCTCCCCTGTCCCCTAACAATGCAGCTCTAATTTATCTGGTATTCATTGAAAATTTATCAAATTAATTGTATTAAACTACATAATTTTCCCCTTTCCTATATTTTTCAGCCTTCCAAAGCTCCATTTGAGAGGTTGTTTTTAGCCTTCCAAAGCTCCATTTGAGAGGCGGGGGGCGGTGTATAAAACACACCCAGATTTTTGCCCTCTTTTGGGGGGGGAAAGGTGCATCTTATACTCCGAAAAATACGATATTTCAGAGAAACACATTTTTACCTGTAATAATAATAATAATAATAATAATAATAATAATAATAATAATATTCTTCTTCTTATTTCAGAAGAATGTTCACTTATCAACGGTGGGTGCAGCCACCAGTGTTCAGTAGTTCCTGGAGGCAGAATTGTCTGTTCATGCCCCCCAGGATTATATTTAAATTCAGACAATAAGACCTGTGGCTATGTAGACTATTGCACCAAACATCAGAAATGCAGCCAAGTATGTGAACAGCATAAAAATGCTGTTAAGTGCTCCTGTTACGAAGGTTGGGAACTTAGTAAAGATGGTGAAAGCTGTGCTAATATTGGTAAGTTGACATTTACTTATCTATTCAGTATTACTAAATATCTCTTATGAAAATTTCATGTGTCAAAATGACCCATTTGCATTCGAGAAGCAGGAGGAGTCCTTAATTGTTTTAACTTTGACTCTTCTGATACAGATGCTTCACAATTTGTTTCTATTTAGAAGATTTATATACCAGTAAGTTGTTTAAGATATTATATGCAATGTAGAACTTGATGATGCTGAACTTATTTTTATGCAAATATTTTATGTCCTTTTTGTTTCATTTAATAAAAAAATAATCTATACCATCAGATATTATTTCTTATGCCGTTGAATGACAAATTTAGAAAATATTTTTCTAAAACTTGAATTAAAAATATAGTGGTCTAGATATGAAAGTGTTTGTAGAAACCAAATACAAAAAACAGGTGGAAAAAAATAATACCTTTCTCTGAAAGTATATTTATTATAACAACTTTTTTGATAACAATTTTTAATTGCTCTTGATTCAATCTCACTGGTCAGACGCAGTATTTCAATATTTGGCTTTTGGTATTGGTAGGTATATGTAAAATGCAATTTCATTTTTCCATTTCCACCAGTAATGAAGAAATTTGTGATTCAAAAATTGTATATACATTTTATAGAGGATGGTTACACATGAAGTATCTTCTTTAATTGTCTATTCTTGCAATGGTAGGGGATCACTGTTTTTGAGTCTTAACTGTGTAAATTTGAATTGTGCTAAATTTGTAGCACATTAAGGAGGAAGGGAGGGAGGAAGGAAAATGCTCACAGCCATACTTAACTCAGCCACACATTTTTTACATCATATAACATTTTATATTTTATATGTAGTTCATATGCTAAATGGCATAAGAATTTAGAAAACATCTTGCAAACTTTTTCTTTTCTTTTTTCACATTTATTAGAAATATTATCAAATGTATATCTTTAGTCTTCTATAACAAGCCAATAAGCCCTCTTCATCTTCATGGAGCATTTGTCTTATAAAAAATATAAAGGTAAAACAATAACAGGTTAAAGAAAGGGCTGAAGTTGGTCAGTGCCTCCAAGATCTATAAAATATTAAAGACATCCATTAAGAAAAATAATGGGAAACTGGGAAGTAGAAGCTTTTTATTTTCTTATACGTGATTAGGAGAGGAATACCTGTATACTATAAAGTTAAATTAAGAAAAACCTTTTACACATATCATAGAGATATATTTTGGAATAAAATTAGTTTTTATCTTCCAAATCAATATTTTTTCCCAAGTCCTATGAACACAAGCATCAGCATATAGAGAAAGAAAGCAAGAAAGACATCAGTAAAATTCTCTGACTTGGTCCTGGCAGACTATAATGTAATAGTTAAAGTACTGCCTAGAATTGGGGAAGCCAAGTTCAAAATCACCCTTAGTCCCAGAAACTCCTTCTCGTGGTCTGTTTATAGTGCATTCATCCAGTCCTTGACAGAAAATATGCCAGCATAATTTGCCTTGCCAAGTGCATCATGAGTCGAGAAGGAGCTCCAGGTTTTTCAAAGAGATTGTTTGGGGCAATGCCACCTTATCCATTACCTATGGTGGTAAATTCCCAGATCCTGGAGGTCCCCAAATCCCATAGACCTATGGCGGCTATCATAGTGGCTATGACCTCCTGAGCATCCTTGAACCCCACTTCTAGAGAAGGCAGGTTGAAATCTCGTAGATCTAGGTTAATCAGCCCAAGGATCTCCACCAAACTAGAAATGGAGTTAAGGAACTCAGGCAGAAAGATTACTATGCAGAAGGGAGACTGTTGCAATAGCAACAATTCCAACTGATCTCTAGAGCCCAATGTAATGAACAGGATCTCATATTCAGTAACTCAGATTATCATCTGAGAGCAGCAGCATTGGTAGTCATTAGAGATTCTCAGATGAAGATTGTCACTTATTTATTTGTATTTTATTTATTTATTTGTCAAAAACAGGCACATGATAACAGGTATTGGCATAAACATAAACATAAGTAGGTACTGGTAAATTAGGACAATAGGACAGTAAGACAGGGACGGCAGCACAATGGTGCGCTTATGCACGCCCCTTACAGACCTCTTAGGTATGGGGTGAGGTTGACTGTAGACAGTCTAAGGTTAAAGCTTTTGGGGTTTGGTGAAAAAACCACAGAATCAGGTAGTGCATTCCAGGCATTGATCACTCTATTGCTAAAGTTTTCTGCAATCAAATTTGGAGTGGTTAACATTGAGTTTGAATCTATTGTGTGCTCGTGTATTATTGCGGTTGAAGGTGAAGTATTCATTGACAGGTAGGACATTGTGGTAGATGATTTTATGAACTACATTTAGATCATAATGAAGGCAACGTAGCTCTAAGTTATCTAAGCCCAAAATTTCAAGTCTGGAAGAATAAGGTATTCTGTTGCGAGCAGAAGAGTGGAGGATTATTCTTGTGAAATATTTCTGGACTCTCTCAATTGTATTAATGTCCGAAATTTGGATGTCCTCCCTGACTTTTGAAAATAACTTTTTCCCAACAACCTGAAAAAGCACAGAGGGAGCTGTTCGTTTTCTTCGATGTTATCACCTTGGAACACAAGCAGTTGTGCTGTGACAAAAACATTTTTTATCATGGTCTTCTTTGACCTCTAAATCTAGAGCAGTCCCTTAAAGTTGAGCTAACAGCAAATGGAAGATAAACTAGCACAAATGGCAAATGTAGAAAGAAAGAAAGAGCAGGGAAAGAATTTTCATCACTAATCCTCCAGTGCAAAAGCAAAGGGGTGGCCCTGGGTTCATTTTATGAAGAGGCAAGGACATAGAAAGTGAGTTTATCATGTTTTTAAAAGATCAGCTGTCACTCAATGGTGACCTGCATCGTAAAGGACTAAGTTGATTGCATCTTATTCCCCATAACATGGGTAGGTCCAACTTTCAGTCTTTGCAGACCCCGCTCTGATATGTGTATCTGAGATTTTTAGGCAAATGTTTTGCAGCAATGTTATGGAACCTTCCATTTTCCCCTTGTAAAAGACATTTGTGGGGGTTTTATGCATTCTTGGTGCGTTTTAGACATGATTTTGAGTTACTTTATTACTGCAAGATGGCAGGAGTTAATACAACTCTCATCTTTGCACCATTCAATATGGCATTAATTTACGTCAATTTAAAGAGACTTAACCGAGGCAGTCAAATGGATGGAACATTATTCCAACAATTCAGCAGACTGGAAGGAAAGTGTTCTGGGCAAAGTCTGGTTTATTTAAACAATGTAAACATTGTATATTAAGCTAGGTGTATCACCATCATTAGTCCCAGTCTGGAGAGTGAGGAAGGGGCCCTCTGCAGATTATAGTGTATAGCAGGAAAACACAAAATGGGTTTTATATAGAAGAACATGATTGCAGTATTTTATTATGTAAGGGAACCCAACAGAAATTTAAAATCAAGCACACTCTCCTTTAGACTTCCAAACAAAGCTGCAGGAATGCATCCTGAATGGCCTTTCCCAACATGAGATGACATCTTAAGGTTGCTTAAAGGTATGCACCGGAGACAAATTCCTTGTGTGTCCAATCACACTTGGCCCATAAAGAACTATGCTATGCTATGCTATTCATTTTCTATTCAGTTCTGTTCTATTCATTTTCTGTTCTGTTCTGCTCTGTTCTGCTCTGCTCTGCTCGTGTAGTGTAGTCTAGTCTTGTCTCGTCTAGTCTCGTTTCGTCTCGTCTCGTCTCGTCTCGTCTAGTCTAATCTAGTCTAGTCTAGTCTAGTCCATTCATTGTCTATTCAGTTCTATTTTATTCTATTAATTTTCTATTCTATTCTGTTCTGCTCTGTTCTATTCATTTTCTACTCCTATTCTATTCTATTCTATTCTATTCTATTCTATTCTATTCTAGTCTATTCTATTCTAGTCTATTCTAGTCTAGTCTAGTCTAGTCTAGTCTAGTCTAGTCTATTTACCTCGCAACTCTGACTTGTCCCAAAGATGCTTTTTCAAGAGGCAACTAGACTCATCCCCAACAGCCTGCACACCAACAGTAAAGGGACATAGAGTAGAAAACATCCTGGAGAAAGCACAGCTCAAATTCCTCAATGAAAGAAATAAACCAGAAAGTCCAGTTGCCTCTTGAAAAAACACCTTTGGGACAACCATGACTTGGATGGCTGAGAATCTCCATTGACATTTAACTCTGGCTTGTGTTTTGCTCTCAGACAACACTCCGTTCCTGATGGGATCCGTGCAGATCTTTATCATACCTGATCAGTAGACATGCATACAATATTTTCGGAAATAACTTCCAACTACACCAGCTGCGTTTTACTCTATTTTATTCTCTGGAGGGCGATGAAAATCAATTCAAGGAAAGCAATGGATCCTCAGACACCAATCAGATAGTCTCCTAACCCTTTCCAATTCCCCAGGTTCAGCTCTCGGCAAAGCAAGCCCGTTGGATGATTTTTGTCTTTCTTCCAAAAAAGCAAGAATTTGCATGAAAGAGCTTTACGAAATCCACTTCGACTCTTGAAAAATCTCTTGCCTGCATCTCAGGAGCCTGTTCTATTAATGAGGGACATGGCAGCATGCCATGTTCCGAGGATGTGACTAGCCTGCTGAGAAGGAGGGGGGAAATCCATCCAGCAAGAAGGTCTGGACAACAGCAAATTACTGCTGCAGAATCTCTGCAATGGGTGAACCTCACCTTGGCTTGAAAATTAATGTCAGGAATTGCTGACTCAAGACTTAATAGCAATCGGGAGGGGAGATAGCATACCAGCTGGCTTCTCCTAGCATCGCTAAGTAGGGGGAGCTACATAAATTAATTAGAAACAGGGAGGGGAGGAAGCTTATATGGGAGAAAGCGAGTTCTTGGGTGAAACATTAGAGTGAAAAAAAGGCAGGCTAGAGGAGGAAAACCACTTAAGTGAAGGAATAACATTTGAGGCTTTTGGAAAGGAAATGGTTTGTGCTCTTCCTTAGAATTTATTCATTTAGGATACACTCAGGAAAGGAACAAGAAAGAGGAAGAGGAAGTAGGAGGGGAGAAGGCAGAACATAAGTAGGGAGAGAAGGAAGTGAGAAGGAAGGAAGAGGAGAAGGAGAAGAGGGAGATGAGGAAAGAGGGAGGTTGAGGTGGAGAAAGAGGAAGGTGGAGGAAGGGGATGTAGGATGGAGAGAAGGAGAAAGAAGGCAGAGGAAGAGAGAAAGAGAGGGAGAGGAGTGAAAAGATTGGAGAGGGGAAACCAGACGTGCAACCTAGAAATGATAGATGTAAGATTATTGCATTTGCTTATTTTATATTGGTAAATAATATAAAATCT
>JANHGD010002171.1:125108-135166 GCA_027560375.1 Imantodes cenchoa
AATTGTCCATAGTCATATTTTATGTTCCTAAAGTAACAGAATGACTTTCAATCTTAAAAAGACAAAAAAGTGCTAATATAGCATTTTTTTCAATTTTTCTGAAAATTTCCATTTTTTTCCAAAAAAACCCGGAAAAAACCCGGTTTTTTTTCCGAGCTTCAAAATTTCCGGAAATTTTACATCTCTAGTCTGGAGGATGCAGGAAATTATTTTTTATACATCTCCTTTTTTCTTGTCTCAGGACTTTTCTTTTTCTTATATTACCCTTAGTTTGTATTATTCTTTTATCTTTGCATTTGTAAATTTTAATAAAGTTGTTATAAAAAAGATTTTATTTTTTCTGAATCCAGTTAACGTTGAAGGTGGTATTATTTTCTGTTGCTGGTGTTGCAGTTAATATTTTAGCATAGATATTGCTATACTACAGCATAGATATTTTAGCATATAGATATTGATCTATAGAGTCTATATCTTCTAGATTCTTTCTGCCAGATTTTAATATTAGTACAATTACAGTCCTCATAAAACAATGAAGGAAATATTGAGATATTGAATGATTGATTCAACATTGACATCTAACAATATAAATGCCCCAATAGATCTATAAAATTTCAACAGGAAATTCAACAGGCTTTCTCTGATTTTATCATTTGCAGTGTGATCTTTGATAATGTGATTGTGATGTATTGTATTATTATGATGCAGATTGGAATGTGAGTTGATGAAAAACTCCATGGAATACCACATGGTTATGTGTCCTCAAAAGGAACACAGAGGTCAAATAGCAACATATGCATGACATCATCATCACATAAATGCTACAATATATATTTGGCATATAAATAATGCAAGTATGTCATGTGGCATTTGTGTGATGTTGTCATCTGAGTATCATCACAGTTTGCTGCATTATCTGCAATGGTATTACTGCAGCTGTAGCAAATATCAACTCAGTAGTTCCTTCTGTTTCCAGATTTGTACAGGAATGCAAAAATTTGATGTCTGTGCCTGAATCTCACTACCAAAGCCTCCAGACCTTATGTCTCATCCTTCTGTGAATAAAGGTAGAATCACAGCAAATTACTATTCCATCCCGTCCTTCTGCAATAGCAAAGCTTAATACAATACATATTCAACATATGGACATGCATGTATTCAGACTGAGACAGGAAAAATACTTCAGATACTACCTGGATGCTTTCTTACTACTTGTCAGCAGCACTTTAACAGAACTGTGCTTTATCCTTACATGGTATATCTGAAGATTCTTCTAGGATCATTCAATTTAAGTAGTTATGATCTCGCAAGCAACTTACAATAAATGATTTAAAATAATAAATTGCCTTTCAAAAATATTTTTAGAAGAAGTTGGTTTAGAAGAAGTTATTATATGATTAGATATTTAAGTGAAATGAGTTTAGTTGCACTGATTATCATTTTGGGGAGAGAGATAAGGAGTGTTATCTTTTTGATTTTTATGGATTTCTCAGTTAATTTTGATAATCATAGAAGATTATTAGAGTCTATTAATGATTGAGAATTGGATTCATAGTCGTACACTGTCTCAAGATCACTGTTAGGGAATGATACCTGAGATCCTCAGGGTGTTTATGTTTTTAATTCCATAGGTTATTTTATTATTTTTCTCTTTTGTGTTCAATAATTACATGATATTCCTGGAAATAGTCATTCAGAGATTTGGAGTTCAGTGACATTACCGTAGTACCGTACCGTAGTATGCTCATAACATGTAACTTTATTTCATCTTTCCATCTGTATCAGGACCCATAATTAAGGAGTTTGGAGTTAAATGGAGGTAGTAATGGACAAAAGGAGGGGTGTCAAACTCAGTCGTCATGTCATTGTTTGACACCCCTGGACTAAAGGAAAGCTAATAAACTGAAACTGAATACAGATAAGATGGTGATGCTGTGTTTAGGTGGCTCTCAGTTTGAGAATTAGGAGAACAGACTTTTGTAACTGAAACTACATTCTCTTCAAAGCAATAGATGTGTGTTTGAGACTTGTCCTTGATTCAAAGTTGTTAGGGGAATAGTTGGCATTGTAGCATGGAGGGCCATAAAAGACTAGGACAACATAGCTTTGTGATTCATGACTTAAATCATCTGCTGATTGGATTACTGCTGTGAGCTTTCTATGTTACTATTCTTGCATTTTCAGCTTTTTTTCTAGTTTTACAAACTCGTTTTGTATATATATGGTATAATTATGTATATGACATGTTTATTATTTTTTAAAAATTGAAATGCTTAATTTTTACAGATAAAAAGTTATGGTGGGCAGACCATAATTTAGGCCAACTGGGCACCTGCAATAAAAAAGATGGAAGGAATCCTACAGTTATGCGAAACAAAACTTCAGGAGTTGTACATATGAAAGTGTATGACAAAGCAGGACAGAAAGGTAAACCACACATTAAGATTTTGAATAATAAAATACATAAATCCAGAAATGCTTAAAAATCTCTTTTTGGAATAATATGCTTTAGCTCCTGTGAAATAAAATGATTTTTTTTTACTAGTTCCTTCTTTTCCCATAGTTATCTGTGTCCCCCAGAAATTTCCAAATTATTGGAAAACCCTAAGACATGAAGTGGTAATGACAGAGAACTACTGGAAGATAAAACAAAAAATAAAATAATAACCTACCTTTCTATAATAATTATCTTTATAGCTCGGGGAGTTCTGTTGATAAAAGTGCTTTATGCATTCATGAACATTTTGCTTTGGAGCAACTGAAAGAGGATACATTGTGTTTTATTAATATTGATTTGTAGAACAATGTTGGTTGATGTTACTTCCAGTGTCTTAATTAAAACCAAAGACATCATTGCTTAGTTTATTATCTACCTTAAATTATCTTCAATATATATTTTTTGTTATATATTCTTTATAACTTATCATTATTCAGTTTTTTTGTTAAAGTCAGAAGTTCTTGCACTGAGCTTAGAAACAATATTAATCTATTCATGTCTTTATACGTTGATTGGTAAGAAAAAATTGAGTCTAAATCATCATCCCAACTTTGTATGAGTGAATCAGGCAGACTTTAAAATCCCTTCATATTATCAAAACTTATAACCTTGAATGGAATTACATTCAGGCTTCAACTGACAAGTTGGGACTAAAATCAATTAGGCAAACTCATAAGAACTCAATAACTAGTGACAAGTATTTTTGTTTGTTTTTTCATCTACTTGGCTGCCTATCTCACACAGCGATCCTAGGAGGCTTTAGCTCGAGGTGTTAATCAAAATGTGTACTTTCTTTTCCCATTTAAAAAGCCAAGCCTTTTTTGAGCTAACTTTATTATTGGGCAATCACTTAAAGCAAATTCTGAATTCCTAATAGTGGGCAAGTGGTAATTTGCTAGTGGTAATTTGCTATTTTTACTTCAAAACAGAAAGGTATGTCAGGCATACCCTATGTTACAGGGCAGATGACCTATTCTTTTAATGAATTCTGTATGCAACTAATTAGTAAGGTCTATTTCAAACTGAGTTTGATTTCTGCTCACTACATAACTATACTTGCAGCTAAACTATTCCATGGAGGTCTTCTGTACAAATACTGATCATACACAACCCTGCTTAACTTTCAAGTCCAGACAACGTTTATCAGTTGGTTCTACCCACTAAGATAGAAATGTAATCTTCAGTACCTTATAAATTTTTGTAAAACTTCATTGTTTCTGTATTTTTAATAGGTAGCAATTCTTGTCAGATCAATAATGGAGGATGTTCCCAACTTTGCTTACCAACTTCAGAAACCACTCGAACATGCTTATGTACTGTAGGTTATAATCTTCAGAAAAATCGTATGACATGTCAAGGTATAATCATTTATTTATTTTCAAGGCTAAGTAAAACAAATCAAAATACAAATTTAATAATCCCAAAAGTCAATTATATTATTGGTAGCAGAAGAAAAAACTATCATGCTCTGGGTCTTTGTGATTGTGTTTTCTGAGGGTTGGTTAGGGTTTGTTTGTTTGGGTTTTTTTAATAGATTCAATTCTTCATTAATTTTGTTGCTGAGTTTATATAATAAATATGTATAATCTTTGGATGAATAATTCTACAATTAGTAATTGATATAATCTGCCCACAAATTATAAATATGCAGAGCATCAAAAAAAGAAATAAACAAGTGTCTTTACCTCCCTCCGCCCATGTTTGTTTTAATCTGTATTGTATTTTATTGAGATACACATTGACAGAGGTAAAATCAGGATATTTGCACAATCATTTGTGGGTACTAAAATTATTATTTAAAATAGTTGCAAAATCAATTGATTGATTTCAGTTTATTGATGATAAAATAAATAAAAACATAATCAATTTTTCAAATTATATCCCTAGGACAAATTCTTAATTAAAATTAACTTGATGACTTGAACACCAATTTTCAGACTACTTGCAAAGAATGTTGACATAATCATGGTTAGAAGCTTAAAAACTCAGTTCATTCACTGAAGTCCAAATTTAACAGAAGTATGTGTCAGTAGAATCAAGCTTCTTAAGAGTATCTTTAGACAGATGCAGGTTACAGTTCCAAAAAAGATGTAATAAAATGTCATATAGGTCATGTGATCATCATCTGTAACCTTCCCAGCTGGTTTCTGACAACCAAAGTCAATGGGAGAAGTTGGTTTCTCTTAACAGCCATGTGGCTGGCTTAACAACTGTGGCAAGATTGTAAAATGGGGCAAAATTCACATAATAACTGCCTTGCTTAGCAGTGGAAATTTGGGGCTCAGTTGTGATCATAAATTGAGGACTACCTGTACTAACTTTTAATGAGATTCTGGTTATTCTACATTGATTTTTCTATTATCTTTCTTGAAAATCCCTCCCACCTTATCATAATACAACTGATTAAGAGCCAGAAGTTTGTCTTTTGGCTTCAGATATCTGGTTAATTTTATAACTGTTTATTATCATAATTATTAACATTTTTGAAATATTATTTTTCTTTAGGTATAGAGTCATTTCTCTTGTATTCTATTCATGAAGGAATAAGGGGAATCCCTCTTGATCCAAATGATAAAACAGATGCACTAATGCCTATAACAGGAACATCGTTTGCTGTTGGTATAGACTTTCATGCAGGTAAATAAATGTTTTACCTTATAAAAGCCCTGTAATTTTGGAAATCTCAAAGTTACACAGGATCACTATTCTTCATTCTCAGCTACCAAGATCTATGTTAAGAAAAACAGTTGCAAAAATGTAAAAAGGGGGAGAAATGCATATGACATGTATACTGATTTTCAGTAAGTATTGTACCCAAACATTTACAAATGGCAAGAGCAAAGGTAAATTGCAGAAAAACAATGTCATAAAAGCACTTCAAACTAAAAAATCAGAGCATGCCCAATAAATAAGATATTATTGGAAACAGTATTTTAAATATTTATTTTATAGGAAATGATACAATCTATTGGACTGACATGGGATTCAATAAAATAAGCAGAGCTAGCAGAGATCAGACATGGAAGGAAGATATCATTACAAATGGTTTGGGAAGAGTGGAAGGCATTGCAGTGGATTGGATAGCGGGTAGGTTTTCTGGTTATTTTATTATTTATAATTATTTTACTTTATCTTTTCTGATTTATAGCCAAGCAATTCTTTCAGGTTTCTTTATAACATTAAATGTATTTATTTTACATCTAGAATTACCAAATAAAATAAAAAATACAATTTTATTCAGTAGTATAAAAAAATTCAAGTCTTTTTTTTTAAAGCAGATACTTGTTTTTCTCTCCATAGAATGTGAGTTGCTTTTCCTCTGGCAACTGTACTTTTTATGTTATTGTGTTGTATTTTAAATTCTCCAAGAAATACAAATGAAATGAGATAGCTAATCATATGGTGATGATGGGACAAGTATTTTTACTCAAAATAGGTACATTGAACCTGCAAGGGACTAATCACTTTTAGCTTATCCCCCCCCCAAATATGAAAAATTGCACTGTCAAAAATGGTGATTGATGTTTTAACAAGTTAAACAGAAAGGGGTCATGTGATTTGGCCAATCATAGATTGTTTCATCATGTTGTAGATGTATTTTTAACATAAGATTGCAGGAAGAAAACTTATTCAAATAGAATAGTACAAATATGCCCATTGATTTTGCTTTTTAGTAATTTAATTTGCAAAAAGTTGATATTAATATTTATTTATTTTGTTTGTAGTCATAACTGATGTGTTTAATGATAGGCTTATATCTCCATAATTGCATTTTCTTATTGCTTCCAGGTAATATATATTGGACAGATCATGGCTTCAATTTTATTGAAGTTTCTAGGCTTAATGGCTCTTTTCGCTATGTTGTCATATCTCAGGGTCTGGATCAGCCAAGGTCTATAGCAGTGCACCCCGGAAAAGGGTAACTTGATAACTGATATGCATGCAAGTGAATACATTTCTTAAAAAGCATCTTAAAACACTGAAAAGCCGATGAGGAATAGTATGTAAAATGGATCTAGGAAGCTATAATGCAAATTGGATATTAGTCCACAAACCACTAAAGTTTAAAATACTGCTGAAACAATAGCATAAATGGAAACATGTTGATCTAGTTTACCATATTGTTTTATGGGCTGTTGATATATGTAAATTTATTTTAGCACCCAAGAAAAAATAATTTCAAATAGTATATCTTGTTGCATCTTCAATTACAAGATTATGTTAAAAAGGAAGTACAGTTAATATGAGATGAAAATTTTCACCTAGATTTATTTCAGCATTTTCAAATTATTAGGAAGACCTGTGCTTCATGTACTCAATAAGTTGATAATGAATATTTAAACTTTAATTATGTATACTACAATATAACATAGTATAATGTAATATGGACAGACAGAATAGGATATAAGTGTGTTTCTTTAAAGAAGCTTGCCGATGGGAGTATTAGAGACACTTTTGATTATGATAATATAGTTATCTCCTTTTTTATTTATCTTTTTTAAAGTCATAAGTGGAACCAGTGAGCCCCTGGAAAACAGTAAAACACTTGGTAAACATGAATTTTCACCTCCAATGGAATCATACCAGTTTCCATTTAAATTCCACTTTTAAAATGTTTGAAAATTAGTATGGGATATGGAAGAATGCTGTATTTTGCTCTATACATTTTAGATAGAGTTTTAATTTTAAAAAATTTGATGGTGACATGTATGCATCTGCCTCAGTTAGAATGGGGGGGAAAGAAAGATCAATTGACATGGTGCCATTGTTAGCTTCAGCAGAAATGGGTCTTTTTTTTTGTTTGTTTGGTCTCCCAGCTTGGGAAGCTTGAAAAATTATGCCAAGGCATTTGAAAATTAGAGAGCCAATTTGTTGTAGTGCTTAAAGTATCAGGCTATAAACTAGGAGATTGGGAGTTCTAGTCCTGCATGGGGCACAAAGCCAGCTGGGTGTTCTTGGGTCAGTTGCTTTCTCTTAGCCCTAGGAAGGAGGCAAGGGCAAACCATATCTGAAAAACCTTGCTAAGAAAACTACAGGGCAGTCCCCTAGAACTTAATATAATCAGGGGTGGGTTCTAACTTATCTCGCTGCCGGTTCACTTCCTCCCGTGCCGCGTGGCCACACCTCGTCAGCGTGCATGCGCATGCATAGTGCCAAAAAATCTGAAATAAATCCCCTCCAAAAAGCCAAAAACAAGATGATAACACATGCGCAGTGCCGGAACTTGGCTTCTGCGCATGCTCAGAAGAAAAAAAATTAAAATTCCAAAAAAAGATGGCGGTGCCCACGGACCAGCACCGACTGAACCGATTCTGTGACATAATCATGGCATTACCAAAGGGTCGCTACCAGTTTGGGTGAACCAGTTCGAACTGGGAGAAACCCACCTCTGCATGATTGAATAGTGGTGAGGAGGAGGGAGGAAAAAAAGGAACTTGTTCAGTGTTATTTCTAATTTGCCATCAATATTAGGGGTAATTAGGTCATTCCAAGAAAACCGTCATTAGAATCTTACAGTGAATAACTGCAAATACTTTCCCCTTATAAAATTCCACTAAGGACTCTTTCTTAGCCCCCTCCCCCCATGTACATTTAAAAATTGCTGCATCATTGGCATACAGTGCCAAATGTCTGTTACTAGGTTTGGGAGGGTGGAGTTCCTTTTGTTGAAGGCACCCAGCATACAAATCACATAGAGGTTAAACAGCAGAGGACTTAGAATACAATTCTGTTTTGCTAGTCGATGGCTTGGATCAGGGGTGAGAAACAATGGCCCCTTTATGAAGTGTAGACTTCAACTCCCAGAATTTCTGAACCAGCATGACTGGCTCAAGAATTCTCAGAGTTGAAGTCCACAAGTCATAAAAAGGCCATTGTTCCCCACCTCTGGCTTGGGTGATGGCTAACTCTTTCACATTGGACTTGAATTACTGTGTTTTCATACATATTACTCATTAGGAAAAGTAGCCACCATTCAATAGATGTGAAATATTGTTTCCAGGTTGTTGCTTGGAATAGAATTGAAAACTGATTTTAACTCAACAAAAGCAATATATAGGGAGTGTTTTTGTCAATATAACTATCTCCCTATAAAAAAGTATAAGATGGTCTACTGATTTATTGTGAATCTGATCTCTATAATCCTGTTTGCTTCTCAACTAGAATTTTTTTCCTGGTCCAGCCAATCCAGTAACTTATAAAAAGTGGCTTATATTTTACAAGCTATGCTTAATAGCAAACCACATAGTGATGTAAAAGTTTGTGCTGTTGTCATTCTCAGAGATGGAAATGTTTGTGGGGGGTTTTTCTTCCATTATTTTAATGCCTGTTTCAATGATATGACTCAGGGAGTCTTACAACAAAATCAACACAAATAACCCCACCAAAATACAATACAAAAACATATAAAAATATGTAATATCATATAGATTGAATCCAATCACCAGAAATTTGTAATGAATTGTTACGGTGATACACCAAGACAAGAGCTCCAACTGGCACTTCCCTTCATAGTCGCATTAAGTCTCAGTTCTTTAATTTCATTAGTTTAGGAATCTCTGAGTGGGAAACTCAGAGCCGAGGTGGCTCAGTGGTTAGAGTGCAGTACTGCAAACCACTGAAACTGACTGCTAGTTCAGCAGTTCAACAGATCAAATCTCACCAGGCTCAAGGTTGACTCAGCCTTCCATCCTTCCGAGGTGGGTAAAATGAGGACCCAGATTGTTGGGAGAAATATGCTGATTCTGTAAACTGCTTAGCTTAGAGAGGGCTATAAAGTGCTATTGCTAAACTAAGAGCTAAGGAGGGACGCTATGTGTCATTTGACATGAAGCCTGGAAAATAGAAAAGAGAAAGCTATATTGTATACTATAAAACTCTTCCTGTCTAGCTGCTAGAATCTAGCCTCCAAACACTGTTTGTTATCATATAATGAGCATGTAACTAGCTTCCTAAATAGGTATTCTCAACTTCCAGATCCTGAAAAAGTCACTCCTACTTTTTTTTTCTTTCATTACTTTTTTTTTTTTGCTGGACAATTAACTAACTTTCTGGCATATTGTTAATTGTTCCATCTACAAATTTTAAATATTGTCCTTAGTCCTGCCCTAATCAACATATAATGCTGTTCAAATCATGGTTTCCAGGAATACAGGCAAATATTTTACTAGCATACTGGGAAAATATTAATATTGGCTGCATGGGGTTTATGAGATCTTATGAAATATATGGCCAGGACATCTGCTAGATTTGAAATATTAAGTGTTCCAAAAGCTAGAAAGACCATCTAAGGTTAATGATATTTCTACAATTAGTGTCCATGTTGCAGTCTGTTTAACCCCTAGCTCCATTGATGCCCTCATTACTTTTGGTGTTGGCTAACAGAAAATAAAATAAAGGGAAGTGGTCACTGTTTAGTAAGAGCTCAACTTTATTTATTATTTATTATTGGGATTTATATGCCGCCCTTTCCAAAAGGACTCAGGGCAGCTAACAAGCATAAAAAATACGATACAATAAATATGAGAGATTAAAAAACAGAATCCCAATAATCATTAAAACCAGA
>JANHGD010002172.1:6969-26025 GCA_027560375.1 Imantodes cenchoa
TTCTCAACAACCTTCCCCACAAAGGGGAGGTTGGAGACAGGACGGTAGTTCTGTAAAATAGCCGGATCCAGGGAAGGTTTCCTGAGGAGAGGCCTCACCACCACAGCTTTTAAGGGCTGCGGGACGGACCCCTCCTTCAAGGAAGCCTTGACTAATGCCTGGATCCAGCCTCGTGCCACCTCCCTGCTGGAAGAAACCAGCCAGGAGGGGCACGGGTTCAATAAACATGTGGAGGCGCTCATAGCTCCCATGGCCTTGTCCACATCCTCAAGAGAAACCGACTCAAACTCGTCCCATAAAACAGGACTAAGACTTGACCCTGTCGCCTTGCCCTGCATTGCCCAATCAGAGTCCAGGTCTGTCCGAATCTGAGCAACTTTATCTGTCAGAAACTGAGCAAATTCCTCAGATCTGCCCTGCAAGGGTTCCTCTGACTCCCTCACATTAAGGAGGGAGCGTGTCACCCTAAACAGGGCGGCTGGGCAGATGTAATAAGGGCGGAAAGATGCAAACATTTTGCTGCCTTTATCGCCACTAAATAAGACCCAATAAAGGCTCCTAATAGTGTCCGGTCAGATTCAACTTTACTGAATCTCCATCGTCACTCTAGACGTCTCTTGTGGCATTTCAACGCCTGGAGCTCCTCGGTAAACTCCTGGATCCACTGCCACGGAGAGATCATAAAGGCACAATCCGATCCAAGGCTCCCAAGGCCACTGTATCCCAGGCGGCCACTATTGCCTCAGATGGATTGTGAACCAAGGATTCAGGTATCTCCCCAAGCTCCCTCTGAAACCCATCCGGGTCCATCAGGTGCCTGGGGCGGAACCACCTAATCAGTTCCGCCTCCCTGCAGTGTAGGAGTGGAGTCAAAAAGTCTAATCTCAGCAGAGAATGATCTGACCACGACAAGAGAGAAATGACTAAGCCCCTTAATTTCAGATCATTTTGCCACTGCCCCGAGAGAAATACTACATCGAGTGTGTCCCGTCCCCACCCCGTGAGTTGGACCCTGAACTACTTGGGTCAGGTCTATGGTTGTCATGGAAGCCATGAACTCCTGAGCAGCCTCGGAGGTCTCGCCAAGCGTCGGCAGGTTGAAGTCCCCCAGCACTATAAGCCTGGGGAACTCCACTGCCAGCCCAGCTACTGCCTCCAGAAGCTCAGGCAGGGACTTTGCGACGCAGCTGGGAGGCAGGTACGTCAGCAATAGACCCAACTAAACACCTGAGTCCAACTTCACCAGGAGAGACTCACACTCAACAATCTCTGGAGCAGCCTTTGCTGCCTTATCCTGTGTTTTTTCCTTGTCTGCCAACTGGCCTAGGCAAGCCTTTATTAATATGTGGCAATGGCCAGGAGCAAATAGGCAGGTAACTAAAATGGCCACTCAGTGAAGCTATGAAATGGCTTCCAATTATAGGCAAAACGCCCTTACTCAAGATGGCGGCTGTTGCGAGGCTCAGAGATGGCCACTGGGTACTGGCACTCGCCCTCACAGAAAATGGTTGCCGCTGTTGCTGGGCAGACTGCTGTGCACAAAATGGCCTGCTAACTGATGAAATCAGCAAGGATGGCAAGGGAAGTTTAGAGCAATTTTGCCTTGTCCCAGTGCCTTCTTTCTTCAGTCTGGGATAATCTGCTGCACAATCAGGCTGGTTCGGCTTGTCTGTCAGCTTCACGCATGTGCAGACCACCTCTGGCAGCGAATTTAGATTTAAAGGGGCCTAAAAGGCTCCTTTAGGCCTCTGCAGCCTCCCACTCGAGCTCCTGTGGGCCAAAAAGCTGCTGGTCTGCCCCTATTTTTAAAGTGCTAGGCTCTCCTGGCTTGCTCACTCGAGTGATGATCTCCTATGGGCTGGAACAATTGCGAGGCTGTCAGTGATCCTCCACTGACAGGGAAGGTAGGGTAGGCCTCACAGCCAAGTAAAACAGCCCCCTCGGGGTCTTTGGAAAGGGTGGGAGGTAAGGGAATGAATCCCCAGGGTCCCAATTATTATGTGGGAGGAGTGAGTCCTCCTTCAGAGGCAACCAGATGCCTCAGCCAGAGCTGGTATACTTCTAGGGGAACTGATCACACAGTTCAAACTTACGATCTTTGACCACTACTAGAAGAATCAACTGTCCAGTGTGTGGATGGGAGTCACACACGTCCTGTCCTGACCGAGGACTGAGCAAAAGAGGGGTAATGGAGGCGCAGACAGTGATAAAAACTAAAACAGGCCCATTGGCTGGCAGGATGGTGTCATCCCATACTTGGATGTTGGCTCCACCCACTATGGAGAAGCTTCTATTTATCATTCAAATCTTCCATTTCAATATGTAGGTTGTCTCCCAGGTGACTGAATCCAACTTTATCTTTTCAGACATGTGGGCACAAATGATAATGTAAAGGGAAAGGATCTTAGGGCCAGATTTTGTTTTCATCAGTACTTCCTGCTGAACAAAAAAAGTCCAGCAAGAAAATGATTTTTTTTTACTTAAAATGAAATCCTGTTTTTTACGTGATGCAAGCAACAGAATTTCAGATATTTCAGTAGTGGCAGGGACGGGTTGCTACCCCCACGGGCCACACTGACGTGGAGGCAGCACCATTAAAATGACGAACGACTCTGGAGCCACTGGCTCCGGGCCGCTCGTCACAGCCCCCATTTTTTTTTTACTTTTTGGCTTCTGCGCATGCGCGGAAGCAAAAATCTCGCGTGAGCACGCTTGCCTGAATGAGATTTCGGCTCATTTTTGCTTCCGTGCATGCGCAGAAGCAAAAAAAAAATCGCTGAAATCTCGTTCGGGCAAGTGTCCCTGTGTGAGATATCAGCTTCTGCACATGCGCAGAAACCATTTTTTTTTTATAATGGCGACCATCCGAAGCGGCCCAGTGGCAACAGCAACGGAGCCGTTGAACAATTATGCGGTGCTACTGGGGCGGCAGAGTGCCCCGCACCGGTAGCAACCCACCACTGGACCTCACCCCATTCCTAAGAGGTCTGTAAGGGGCATGCATAAGTGCACCATTGTGCCTACCATCCCTGTCCTACTGTCTCCATTTATTTGTCCCCATTTCCTGTATTCATATTCATGCTTATACTTTTATTTTATTTATTTATTTATTTGTCAAACATGTACAAGATAGTAGTTATTGATATAAGCATAAACATTAACAAAATAGGTACAGGTAAAAAGGTAACAGGACAGTAGGACAGGGACGGTAGGCACAATGGTGCGCTTATGCACGCCCCTTATACTTATATCTGTTATCTTGTACATGTTTGACAAACTAAATAAATAAATAAAATAAATACATAAAATAAAAACATTTTATTTGGCATGTGCTAAGTAAAGATAATATAAGGGAATAATATTATAAACTGCACTGCATCTATCAGTTTAGCAATGAGTTAACCAAATCAGTCAATCATTTGTTTTGAGCAAGGTTACAATAACATCCGCTGGTTAGATAAAATAAAAATATTGGTAGATTTAAAAAAAAGAGTTTGACATGCAAATGTATCTTACACAATTCTTAGCAGATCTTGCAATTTTGCAAGAAATAAAATTTAGCTCTTCACTTTGTTGCATCTAATGAAATCTGATGCTTTTCAGAGGTCACTGAAGGAGTTTCCCAAGGACCTAATGGGTAGCTTGACCAAGACCCTGGTCTCTTCCTAGAATATAGAGAATTATATTATATATTATTCTATTCCTAGAATTATAGAGCCAAGGTGGTGCAGTGGTTAGAGTGCACTACTGCAGGCCACTTAAACTGACTGCTGGTTCAGCAGTTCAGCAGTTCAAATCTCACCAGGCTCAAGGTTGACTCAGGCTTTCATCCTTGCGAGGTGGGTAAAATGAGGACCCAGATTGTTGGGGGCAATATGCTGATTCTCTAAACTGCTTAGAGAGGGCTGTAAAGCACTATGAAGTGGTATATAAGTCTAAGTGCTATTGCTATTGCTAAAATACGAGTAGTCCTCTTTTAACAACCATTTGTTCAGCAACTGTTTGAAGTTATTACAGTGATGAACGAAGGCTACTTCCACCAAGTCCTTCTATACACTGCAGAGCCCCCATGGTCATGCAATCCAGGGACATTTGGCAGGTCACTTGCATTTAGTACAGTGTGCTTCAACTTCTCCCACCCACCTATCTACCTTTTGGCTGCCTTATGTTCCACTGTCCTTACTGCCCCTTGTCACCCTGCAGACACACACTCCCCTATCATTTTTCCGTCTTCTTCCTCCTGCTGCTGACAAGGCATGCCTGGCCCTTCACGAGGCAACTGCTGGCCTCACAAGGCCTTCCTGAGTGCTTGCCAAGGCCTTATTATTAATTTCGGTCCTGTTTAGGGTTGTTAAACAAGGACTACCTTTAAAAAGGAATGACAGTTTGAAGTTTTGCTGAGCTGTTTCCTCCCATGACTAAGATCATTTGGGAAAGAGATAGATTTAGAAACTGGAGGTCTGTTTTGTAAAATATTACTGCAACAGATCGTATCAATTTTGTTTTGGACAACAAGGATTACTTTTTACCATATGTACAAAAATATGATTTTTTTCCCAGTCATTCTTCAGTGCATTTCAAATTTATGTCTTCAGTGATAAGTCAGCTGATGGAATCTATATTCAGGAATGTCTTCATTGTGACAGTTAGATAGCCAAGCATATTTTAAAGCATCTGTTTACTTGCCTGAGATAGAGTGCTACAATCATTTTTTTTTCTGCCATTCAATTGTGTTCAATTCTTGGAGACTGCCTGGACAAATCCCTGCACTTTTGGGGGCATAGATTTTCAGAAGTGATTTTTCATTGCCTCCTTCTTAGGGCTGAGAGAGAATAATTGGCCAAAGTGCAAAGGTCATCTAGCTGGCTTTATGCCTAATTAATGATAATGAGATACCACATTATTTCCCTGGTTTCTAGCCTGATACCTTAACTACTACACCAGACTGGTTCTTTCATCTATCATAAATCCAAATAATTATTTGAAAATAATGAACCACAAGTCCTGATTAGATGAACTGTAGCAAAGGAAATCCTATTTGTAATTTTAAAATGTGTGCTGAAATTATTCTAATATAGATTTAATCTGTTTTCTCCTATGAAGTATACCATTCTCATTGAATTCTATTTAGTTTCACTTAGACTATATCCTTTTCTTCAAACATTTTAAATATTTGTTCTCTATTCTTTCAGAGACCTGGATCCTGCTCCAAATCCTCCTTATTTTCCATCATTTATCATCCAAGCTACACTGGATTACATTAATAGATGTTATAAAACTAATTCTAATGATATTATAGCAATCCTTTCTAAGAACCCTGTAAGTAACTGATGCTCAGTTTGTGTTATGGTCACAGTATTTCTGTACAGTAGTTGGCATTTTAAATTAGTGTGACTATATACATCATATTTTTTAATTCTGGACATCCCTCTCAGCATAGAACTTGCTATAAATGTGCAACATAGGCAGAAAAATATATTTCTGCAAAATCAGGTTATGTTATGTAACCTTTTAAATCTAATAAGTCATCACACTATTAATAAAATAATAAAACAGCTATGACTGTTGCTTTTCTTTCAGAGTTCCTGCGTTCATGGTCTTGTATATAATCATTAAACGAGTGTTAAGCAAATTAAAATTAAAGAAGATAAGAAATTTTAGTACATTATTTGTATGTTTGGGCAAGCAGAATTAATACTGCTTTGGTTTGGTTTGATATACAAATTAAGTCATAGGGATAATTATTTAATTGTATAAGCAATAGCTCAGATATGTCAGACTTCTTGTGAATTCAGTAATTCTGAAAAGATAAGAGGCGCTTGAAGGATATTCATATGAACAGTGATCTAATAAGGTATGTTTATTTAAGAATAAATACTTGAAGTAAATTGTATTTAAACATTGCTTATGTAATATTTTCTTTTTGTTTAGGAGTCATTCCACAAAATTTTATTTGCTGTATGGAAGCAGGTGTCTGGAACAAAAAACAATTATAAAAAACATAGAATGCTTATGATATATCATTTTTTTGTAAATCTGCTGTTGAAAGAAATAAAGGGTGGCTTAGGTGGTGCATGGGCTTTTGTACTGCGGGATGTGATTTATTCTATGATTCACCACATCAGCAACAGGTAAGACCATTCTATGTTATTCTGTCTTTAAGTAGATTCTGTTCAGTTTTATTTCATTCATTTGTTCTTATCCTGATTAGTCCTCTAGTGCAGAGCTTTTTTAATCTGTCTGACATTTGTTTTAGAGAGCATATTAAACAAGGTTTTCATATTATGTTTGAGCTTAGACTAGCTATTCTCCTTGTAAAAATTAATTTTCCCAATTCTTGACATGAACCAGGAATTACGTCTTAAAGAAACACTAGTTGTTAAATAACCTAGTGTGATTTATTTGTTGTTGTTGCTGTTGACCCAATTAGCAATTGATTAATGCCTGTTTGTACATGGAAAGATAAAGGAAGATAATGTTGTATGATCCCAAATCTTTGCTTCCATGTTTAGCCTGTAGTGGATTGTATTCCATTATTTTTATTTGAAAATGTATAGCTAAAATCTTTGCCTTTTGTAAAAATACTTCTATATTTTGTCATTATTATGACCTATTCTATAATTGAAGCAAAATCACTCATGTGTGTTATTAGCTTTTTTTTCCTGTATTTCTTTTAGGCCAATTCCTCTGACGGGAGTATCCCTCCGGAGCTTCTTGCTCTGTTGTGACCTTCTCAATCGTATTTGTCATACAGCAGTACAGTATTGTGGGGATGCCCTAGCAAGTCACCTCCATGTTGTCGTGGGTACACTAGTACCAGTTGTTGGAGAACAACCTGAAACTGAAGAAGAGGTACCGTATGTTTCTAGAGGAACTACTTGCTAGGCATTCCATTAATCGGATTTTTTGGAAAGCAACATTATTAACTTTTTATCTAAAAAGTGTGATTGTTTTAACTTTAACTGATACAGAAGTATACTTGATCAACTTTTTTCCTTTGAAAGTAAAATCCATGTGTGTCTTCAGAATTATAAAATTGAATCATGATTTATTAAACAAATAGGGTCAGAGATTAGTTAAAGAATCATCTGAATTACGTTGCAGTTATGAATGTTGGAATCATATTCGGTAATTTTACATTTTATAAATTTTGGAGGGCTACAAATTTATGTTTGCCTTAATCATTATCAAAAATTATGCTAGCATCTCCTCTCCTACACGGAGTTTTTATTTATCTGCATTCACATGTTTGTTTGGATAAAATAAAGGGAGCGCCCCCATGAGTTGCTAAATTGTGAATCATATTGCATTGTTGAGAAATTGCAGCTGTAATTTTTGTTTTTGAACAGACAGTGGGGATGTTTGAATGTTCTTTCTTCGTTTTGCACAATAATATGAGGAACAAGCTTTGTCTTTATAAAACCTAATTTTTTGCTAAGCAGCATCAACTGAAATATGAAATTGATGTAAAAATAGAAAAAAGTATCTCTCTAGTTCCATAACTGTTAGTAGAAATGATATTTTTATTCAGAAATAAGTATTTAATAATATTTATTCCAGAAAACTATTCAGAATTGAAGCCAAAAAGTTCAGGCCTAAGAATGTCCTTGCTTAGCCTAGGTTCCTGGGTGATAAGAGAAAAAGGCACAAAAATCTGTCTGTCTCCTATTATCTATTATTTCCATAAAGCTTAGATTTGGTAGAAATAAAATATGGACTGCTAATATAGCTGTAGTTGAATTGTGTGTTTATTCTGTTTTAAAAAACGAAAAAGTGGTGGTTGCTACAATTATTGTAATTGTTGTATTGCTACTTTATTTTTAGGTCTTGAGCTTATTGAAGTATCTAGTAATAGATAATCAGAACCATGAATATTTGTACCAAGCAATCAAATTATTAGATCCATTTCCTGATCATCCCCATTTTAAAGAACTGCGGGCCACTCAACAAAAAATTAAATACAGCTCTGGAAAATTTTCTCTTTTGGAGGTAATATTTTCAGATTTTAAAAAATGGCAATGTTTCATATTGCTAATGGAATCTCTTCATCCTATTTGAACTAATATTTTTTTATTGTTGGTTATTTATGTCAAAGCTCTTACATCATGAAGTTGTTACAATTACATTATGTATTAAAAGTTAGATTTGTGTCTCAGATTTTGGGGATTGTAATCCTTTGCAATAGTTCTTTATAAAAGATTAAATCTATGAATTATAACTTCATTGTCAAATTTATGTTTGCAGGAAATTAACCATTTTTTATCGATAAATATATCTGATTCACTATTTTTAACAAGACTTGAAGGTTTAAATGATCTGCACAAACAACTAGAAGATCAAAAAGAACAAATAATGGAACTTACGAAAAAAATTCAGGGTATGAATTTTCTAATTCTGATTTATCTTTATGTTTTGATCTTTTCATTCTTTTTTGTTTTCAGAGGTCTAAGAAGTAATTCAAAGATTTATATTGTTTCTTATGTAAGCTTTACACATTCCTAACTGATTATTAGCATAGCTAATGCTGGAAAATAATATCAGTTGTTCTTAATGTGTTTGTGGAAAAGAATCTGTCTGTCTCTGTCTGTCTGCATGCACATCCTCACTTGTTTGAGCAGTAGGTGAGCGCAAGCGTGCGCACCATTTGCGTGAGCAGCAGGCACATGTACACATTGCTCATGCAAATGAAGCTAAGTGCATGCACATTTGCCAGCTGCTTGCAAAAAACATCCCCCCCCCATCAGTCCGTAAAGCCAGAAATGTTGGGGAATTCTGCTTTAATCCATCCAGTTTCTGTTTTATTAGTAAATGATTTGTTCTTATAAAGCAAGTCTGCTTAGGTGATACTGGTAGTCCTCAATTTAATTGGTTGCCTAATAACTGTACGAAATTACATTGAGATTTTAAAAAAACACACCTTATGACCTCTCAAAATTACAATTGCTGTGCCCCCTGTAATGTAATCACATTTCAGATACTTGGCCACTGGGTTGCAGCATCCAATGGTCACATAATGATTTGCCATGGTTTTTGCTGTTTCGCAGTAGGAAAGGGTGAAAAACGCCCATCGGATATGCCGGATTTGCTTAACATCCATGCAGCTTGCTTAATGACCCTGTGATGCATATAACTACAGTAATGGGCTTTACAATTGTCATAAAAAGAGTTGTAAAATCGAGCCCAGTCAGTTGATGCCTTGCCTTTGGCTGTCTCTTGCTTGGTTTTTGTTGCCTCTATGTATAATTAGCAAATATGGGTACCTCCTGGATAATAAAACAAGAACTCCTGTTTGTTCTTCAAACAAGCCAGTGTTAAACACAATAACAGCTTTTGATTTGTTAGGGAAAATATGACAAACAGTCAATGAGTCTGCTTGTTCTTTTTTATTTGTATAATTTTTATTTATGTAAAAATATACAGGTAGATCTCACTTGGGGACCACAATTGGGACTGACACCTTCATTGCTAAGCACTACAATTGTTAAACAGAATTTTTTGTGATTATGACTTACCTGTAATGAGGGCCACCTTTAAAACTCATCCAGCAATCCATTGCAAAATTAGAAGGTAACATTAATGTAGATAAACAGAGTCTGCAATGTTATAGGCACTTTCCAGGAACTCAGCCTTGATGAAATCAAGAATCACCCTCTGAATGGTTTGCTCTGAAGCCAATATGAACTACTGGTAGAGAAAGGAAGAAATTTGTAGCTTTGCTTTTTTAATATAAACTGACTTAATTTATACTTCTAGCCAATGCAAGACATTGAATGTAGCAGGGGTGAGATTCAGCTTATTTGGTCCGGTTCGGGCGAACCGGTTTCTCCGATGGTGAGCTGAGAGAGAGTTCGCTCTGACTGTCGGCTGGGCCCTCCCGCCTGCCCCTGCACTATACTTACCTATATTCGTTCATTTTTAGCCCAGCTGATAGGCATGCAGAGCAGAATGGCGTGCCTCAGCTGTTTTGAAATGAAATGCGCTTGCGCAGAGCAAAGCGCGTGTACAAAATGAACTAGTTGGTACACCGTTTGAAACCCACCACTGGAATGTAGGTTACTGGAGGGGGGTCGTCTCCAAATGTTTCATCAATCTATCATATATGAATGCTGACAAATGCTTTTTAATAGAATGTTATTGAAGCAAAATAGAATATATCCACCTTTTTAAGATAAAATCAACTATCTCTAGCAAAGACTATGTTTTCAAAAGGAGTAAGGAATGGGTTGTTACCTGCCTTTTAAAGGATGTTGAAGAAAATGCCGGGACCAATAACCCCTGAGCACATTTTTTAACAGGTTTGCCAATGAATGTGCTGTCTTTTTTAATTTGCTTCTGTGCTCTTTAGAAAACAATATCAGAGAAAACAAAGCACTTGAGTGCTAATATATAACTGATACATAAGATATTACCGATGCTTCTAATATACATTTCTTTTACATGTTAGAAAATCCAAGGGACTGCATTATAGTGAAGCTGATGGCATATCTATTACAACTTTCAAAAACAACTGTACATTCTACTGATGCTATCTTGGGTAAGTCATCACTAGTTTAAATGAGTGATAGTTTTTAACAACTTGCTTTGCGTAATTTTATTGCTTGTTATAGCGTTGCATAATTAAAGAAATATGTGGAAAAAAGCAGTTGCAAAGCAGTACATGTTTAATACTGTTTAGTTGTATTGATATTGTATCTTTGTGTTTCTTTAAAGTTACTTGATTTGTGGAGGTATTAAACTTTGGGAATTAGTTATCTCCTTAAAGCTTGGAGGAGCTTACTGTATATCAATCAATCAGAATAGAGCTGGAAAGTACCTTGGAGGTCTTCTAGTCCAACCCCCTGCTCAAGCAGGACATTTTATACCATTTCAGACAAGTGACTGTACAGTCTCTTCTTAAAAACTTCCAGTGATGAAGCACCCATAACTTCTGACAGCAAGCTGTTCCACTTTTTAATTGTCCTCACTGTTGTATGTTCTTGGATTTTTAAAAATTGGTATACAAAGGTTGTTATTCATTGAAAAGCAAAAGTTTACATCCTTGATTCTGCCGACTGTAATTTTCTCCCGTGGACACCAGCTGTCACGGGTCTGTACAGTTTAATTTGAAAGTAATGTAAAATCTGATTCAAATTAGCTACTGAAAAGGTAAATGATGACATTGTGAAAGGAATATTAGTAGTCTAGGCTTACGTACGATTACATATGCTGGCCATAAATATCAATTTTTATATTTGCCAAAAGTACTATATCCATATAGTTTGCCTACCATCTATAGCAGTGATGGCTAGCCATCACTTTTTTTTGTTGTGTATTGGCACCCATAATGCAATGCACCTGTGACACCCCCGGCACGCCCTGCCAGTGCACATGTGAGCATGCTTGCCCCGCCACACTCATGCACGCCTGACACCCTCCGCCCCATTTTGGGCCTAGCAGGTCTCCCTACAGCCTCCTGGGATGAAAAATGGGCCATGCGAGGGGCGCTGCACCCCCCTCGTTTTGGGCCTAGCAGGCCTGTCTGTAGCCTCCTGGGACCAAAAATGGGCACCTGCGTTTGCGTATGTGAGCCCCCCTGCTCATGCACGCGCTTCTCCTGCATGCACCCTGCCTCTGCACATGTGCGGCACATACTCGAAAATCAGCTGGTCAGCGGGAGGCATGCACATGCGCTATGGAGCTGAGCTGGGTGACAGATCACTTGCCCGCAGAGAGGGCTCTGCCTGCCACCTGTGGCACGCATGCCATACGTTCACCATCACAGATCTATAGAATGCTGAATAATATTTCCAAAATGAAGGATATTAAATGACTGTACTGGATCAAGATTCCAGGTGGTCCACGTTTACCAACTGCAGTTGGGACCAGCAACATGGTCATTAAGTGAAGTGGTTACTAAGTGAAACCACAGCCGTGCTTATGGACTTACTTCAGCTTTCCTTTGTTTTACAGAACTGTGAAGGTGGTAAATATGAGGATTGTTCACAGTTACTTTTTCATGATAATCATAATTCTGAACAGTTGCTAAACAAGGACTATCTGTATAGTGTATGCACCAAGACAAATTCCTTGTGTGTCCAATCATACTTGGCCAATAAAGAATTCTATTCTATTCTATTCTATAGAATATACATACAGTAAACTGCAATGCATATAGTGTATAATATCTTCAACTTCCTAATCAGGAAACAGTTGTCAAAAATATATATATTAAAAAATATATATCTTAAATTACATCTTCTTCTCTTTTTTTCTTGTACTACATTCTACATTCAATTAGTTCAAGTTCATTCAATACCTGCTAAGAATATAGCTAAGAATATGTTGCCAAATCCCCAGATTTTCTGTTATTATTTTTCTTAATTCACTGAACAAGAAGCTAACCAATAAAGTACATATAAAAAGAAAATGCACTTATATTAGTATATGATACATGCGTATATTATAAGCACTATGCAGCTTCTTCCCTCAGATTCTGCAGAAAATTGTTCTCCTTGCATATTGACTTCTCTTTAGCTTCAAGTATGCAAAGGCCACCTTAATAATGTTAATATTTATATTTGCAGAGGCCGTTGGAAGTTGTTTGGGAGAAATCGGTCCTATAAATTTTTCTACCATAGCATTGCAGCCTAGTAAAAATGGACCTAGTTCCAATACATGTGATCTATTTGAAGACAGAGAACTTCAGTGGGTGTTTGTAATATTAACTCTCATAAATAATTATTTAATAGATCAATGGTAAGTGTACAGTGAACATTCAACACAATATGAATGTATCGTTGGTTTGGGGGTGTTTCTGTAGTAGTTAAATTTTTAAAAAAGACTTTTATTACTTTCAGTATTGACATCCGATCAGCTGCTGCTGTCTGTTTGAAAAACATTTTAGCGACCAAAACAGGACATACATTTTCGGAAATGTACAAAACCCAAACGGATACAATGCTGAAATACTTGCATCCTTTCAGAACATCTAAGAAAAAGGTACTGTATTTTACGCCATACAAAATTAAATGAAGAATCCTAATTTTTCTTCCTCAGTTAGAGGGAACATAGATTAGGGGGCTAATTTTATCCATTTTCAACACAGGTCTCTAAATATCCAGTTGCAAACCTCTCTGTTGGGAAAGCAGCATCTGTGTGCGGCAATTTTTCAACTGGCTCCAATCTTTCCCATATTTTCTAATTAATCTAGAGTAGGAAGGTAAATCAGTTCCTCCTCTGAAACTTGAAAACTGTCAGCTCCATATACAAACTTTAGGACACAGCAGTCAATCTGCCCTCCAGTAAGAATAAGCTGTGCCTCTTTCAGCAAACCAGATGGCCAGTTGTATCCAACATCCAGAATAGCATTCACTGTATTTTTCTCAAGGCCCAGTGTTTATAAGGTAGATTCTTGACTCCAGGCTATTCTTGCCTTCTTGTTGCTCCTTTTTCAACTCTCTTCCAAGCAGTAATAAGGGAAAAAAAGTTAAGCAACTGCTAGTTGCCTTGTGTTCTTTGTGCCAATCATACAAGTTGGATGTAGATGGAGAGGAGAAATGTATGGGCAATGAATGAAGAGTATCTTAAAATCATAAGATTGAAAAAGGGCCCTCAAATCCAACTCCAGAGCATTATTCCAAATTAAAGTATTCTTGACACTTGGTTGCACAACTTCTATTGGAGCATATTTCTGTTTGGAAACTGAGAAAAATTTTATGGACACTAGTAAAAAGTATTTTCTGTACAGGGCAAGCAGGCTATTTATAAAATGGCTATCAAGGTAGAAAGTTGGAATCTCAAGTTGTAATTGTTCCTACAGAGAAAATCTATCACCCATTTTGGAAAAGTAAACTTCAGAAATTGCTCAAATGGAAACACACACAGTAAAGAATGTTTTATGCAAAGTTTTGTGTTCTTACAGTGGTAGCGTATGTGATATTGTGGCGATGGGAGAATTAAGTAATTAAAGGGGCATTAACTAAATTTAATTTTTTCTCACATTTTGTTTCTAAACAATAACGATATTTAGCTCTTGGAGGTCCCTGGAAAGGTAAGAGAGACTCCTCCAGAAAATCTCGATCGTACAATCTTGTGGATTCCTCACAGTGAAAGTCATGAAATTTGGATTAAGACCTTGACTTGTGCATTATTGGATAGTGGAATGATAACAAGTGAAATCCTCCTGTTGCTGAAACCTTTGTGTCAGGTAAATTCGATTGGCAGGACTACATGCTATGATAAAAGGTTTTGTTTGCATTATTTTTAAGAGTTATCTTGATAGAGGTAGGATATAAACACTTGAAATAAAGAAATTAAAATAGTTCTTTCTATACTGCTTTTTCAGTGATCAGATGTCAGCCTTGCAGAGTAAACAAATAGGAATCATAACCAGATGAGCTAATACTAATTTATTGTAAAGCTACATTGACAGAATTTTGCAAGTCTGAAAATACAATCCTCACCCCACCCCACCCCAGTCTCTTTTACAATCCAAAGATCTGACAAGACCCTGTGGCCTAGAGGTGGAGCTCTTGCCTTACAATCAGGAGGTTGTGAGTTTGATCCTAGGTAGAGGCAGATGTAGGGTCTCCTGCTGGGCAGGAGGTTGGACTCGATGACCTGCAAGGTCCCTTCCAACTCTGTGAATCTGAACCTGAACCTGAACTCAAGAGGATGTTTTCAATACCTCTTGCCCTGCCCTCTATTCTGGTGTGGGTTATGCTGTCTCTTACGTGACCACTCGCTTGGCTGCGTCTCTTTGACCAGTCTCCCAAATTCTTTCCCACATACCATTACACAAATGTTTTGTTTTATTTTAATAAGGAAATATGAATTTCTTAGATACTATGATTTTCAAAAATGAAAATGACCAAGAGCCAATATGAGGACATAATTTGATGTTCAAAACCTCATTTTGCATTTCTTGTAGGTTCATACTGATTTCTGTCAAACTGTCCTTCCTTATTTAATTCATGATATCTTACTACATGACTCAAATGAATCTGGACACAGTCTTCTGTCTGCACAAATTCAAACGTTTTTTATGACCTGCTGCAGATACTCGTCACCCAGTAGATCATCTACGCCTGCAAATTCAGATTCAGGTATGAGTCTGAGGCTTCTCTTGTGCTAGAATATGAGATAAACTGTGAAATGTTTTGTTTCTGTGGTGGAACAGAAAACACTAAACACTCTGATTTTCTCCACAAGTACTGGCATCGGCATAGGGAAGAGTGTTGTCGGCTGCATCAGAAAGTTTCGCTGTGGTGCCAAGTATTTGGGAGTGGGTGGGAGGGGGCGTTACTGCTTTTGTCTTATTGATTAGATCTCTCCATCCAGAGAGTTAGGTTTAAGATGGGCAGCCTTATCACTTTTTAAAATAAATACATTTAATAAAATGAATAAAAGAAATTCAAAAGCACTTTGAAATATCAAAGTAGCATTCCTTAGGAATTTTTTTCCCCAGATTCTGTATATTGTAATGTAGAAGTTATTTTTCAATTATTGTAAATCTATCATTCATTAATGAGTTGAATTACTGTGAAGATGTTCTTTAATATAGATTCAGAAACACTAGCTCATGTGGATAAAATATCTCGAAGAACAATGCTTGCTGTGGTTGACTACTTAAGACATCAAAAAAAGTAGGTTGAGTTTTTTTGGTGCCTGTATTTTAATTGATTACTCTTTTATTCAGAAAGATAAGACATGTTTTTAAAATAAAAATAGGAAGTATACGGTAATTGTTAAATCTACAATTTGAAAATTATTCTATCTGAATTTCTTCTATAGATTATATTAATCAATTTCTTTTATATTCTGGCATTATTTTAATTTAAAGCAATAAATATTATAAGTATGGCAAATTATGACAAAAATAATGTAACTCAAATATGTGCCTCCTTCATTTGGGAAGAGTGTGGTAAAATGAGACAGTTGTATTTGTCAATTGTTTTATCCAGGAATCCTTCCAGTACCATCTTTGATGACAGCTTCTGGCTGGAGTTAAGCTATCTGCAGGTTGCCATGGTAGCCCAGTCTTGTTCTGCTCACTTCACAGCTTTGCTTTATGCAGAAATCTATGCAGACAAAATAGGCAGACAACAGGAAAGGTAGTGTTACTTCCAGTCTGTTCACATTTATGATAAATCTGCGATACAACTTATATAAAAGTGTGTGGCTTACGACACCTCTCACCTTGAAAAGAATAAACCGCCCTGGTTTTTTTTCTAGTTAAACTGATGTGCAATGCTTCAGATTTGAAGAGAGAAAACTTCTTTGGAGCACTTGTTGGTAGTTTTTTAAACAAATGAATCTTTTCCTGGATCACACTGAAGCTGAGTAGGGCAATCACATGATCCTGAGAAAAGACAGAGTTGCTTGAAGAAATTGAACAGGTGCTTTGTGGGTGTCATGCATACTCCAAAGCTGCCCTGCTTCTTTCTTTGAATCCAAAGAGTTGCACAGCCTAATTTTCGTGCTATTGATTTGAATCATTGACAGTTTCTGCTTGTGGAAAATACTGTCAAGAAGCAAGAATGTCAAATATTACGGTTTGGTTCTTCCATTCAATATGATCAGGAAAACCATGAATCTCATCTAAACCAAGATTCCTCAGCTGTTCTTCTTATAATGTCAGAATCATTAATTAGTTAAAATGACCTTTTGCCAAGAAAACAGTCGCTTTAGTTCATAGATTTCACATTTTTTAAATTTCACTGAGATTTCACAATTAAAAGAGAAATATAGTATTGCTTTATTTGTTAAAATTCTAACAAGCGTAAAATACATTAAATACAGCAGTTCATTTCAAGCTTTTTTGGGTAACTATGCAGACCTCATCTAATACATCTAGCAAATGGCCATGATTATTAGTTACAATTTTTATTTTCTGAATGCCCAAACATGGTATCAATTCCACTTGGACATCAGTTTTGAATTCCTTTTCTGCAGGTCTGCTTCCAAAGCAGCTAAGAAACTAACATTTGAAGAAGGAAGTCAGAATTCAACATTTACTTGTTTAAGTGAGAAGAGTAAAGAAGAAACAGGAATAAGTTTGCAGGTATAGAATTTATTGTAATGTACTTAAAAGTGCTCAGTCTAAGCACTTTTAGACTGAGCACTCTTAGTCTTTTAGACTTAGACTCTTAGTCTAAGTCTAAGAGTCACTTAGAAAGGTTATGTTTTAATGTAATTTAATAAAAATAATGCATATAATTAGCAGTGCTATATTGTGATGGTACATATAGACAAATAATTGTCATCTTTTAATGGTGGCATGATCACTTCCATGAGTTAGCAACCTTCCCCAGATATATATAATAGTTAATCCCAATTAAGTCTAAGCTCTTACTATCCCCTGCGTTCCAAAACCTAATTAAATTTACAACAAACATGCTGTTCTACTTAGAATTGAGGTAAGATGTTGTCCCCAATTATTTTATTTGAGGTATAACTTGTAGGTTCCTCTAATATGTATCTCAAAGAGATATTTTATACATGCAGAGAAATATTACATAGTGTTTCCCTGAACAGCAAGCTCCATGCAATAGCACAAACAACTTTTCAGACTCTTATCTGTTTAACAAGTAATTCACTAGATGATAGGGATAATTACTATTCAAGAAAAAAAGTCCAAGAATACAAAGTGTTATTTTTACCAGTCTTTTGAACATGAAATAATATAGTTATTAGAGGCTTATCCATGTTCTAATAGTTATAAAATGGTCAATGTCAGTATTATTTGTACTTGCTATGTTCAGTTGATTACCACAATGCTTTTAAATACATGTCTTAAAGTACAGGTTGTCCTTCACTTGCAACAGTTTGTTTAGTGACCCCAAAGTTCAAAGTTACAATGGCACTGAAAAATGTGACTTATGACCATTTTTCAGAGTTACGACCTTTGAAACATCCCCATGATCATGTGATCAAAATTCAAATGCTTGGCAACTGGTTCATGTTTATGACCATTGCTGTGTCCCAACATCATGTGATCATCTTTGTGACCTTCTGACAAGCAAAGTCAATGGGGAAGCCAGATTCACTTAACAACTGGGTTATTAACTTATCAATTGCAGTGGTTCACTTAACAACTGTGACAAGAAATGTCGTAAAATGGGGTAAAACTCAATTAACAAATGTCTCACTTAGCAACAGAAATTTTGGGCTCAATTGTAGTTGTAAGTCAAGGGCGACCTGTATTCAAGACTTATTTGTCAGATATCATTTTCTCCCCCTTAGGACCTTCTTATGGATATTTACAGAAGCATAGGAGAGCCAGATAGTCTCTATGGCTGTGGTGGAGGAAAAATGCTGCAGCCGTTGGCCAGGTATTAATTATATTAGAAAATTAACTTTATTATATAAAAAAAATAGAAACTTATATGAATGTTGTTGTGTCATGTTATTTTAACAGGATAAGAACATATGAACATGAAGGAATGTGGGGGAAAGCTCTGGTAACTTATGACCTTCAAACCAGCCTTCCAGCATCAATTCAACAGCCTGGATTGGTAGAGGTAATATAGATGCAAAGTTGTTGCTAAATACTTCTGAGGGTGTGTACTTTTGTGTGTTGTTATATAAAATGTGTTGCATTTTCGTTTAGCCTTTTATGCTGCTTAGATTCATTTCTGTGAGATGGATGCCTGTATTGAATTTTTTAAATAAATAAGCATACACATGAAGAAAGCAAGTTAGCACTTTATTAATAATGCAATTCCATTAACCTAAAATAGTAGTTTTGTAAATTCTATGACCTATTTCATTGAAAGAAATCGATTAAGAAATAAGTATATTGATCTTATAAATCTTAATATAAATTAATGGTAAAAATAAGATACTTGCAAGTCGTAAATATATGTTGTTTCTAATCTAGATTGGAAGTGTTTTCATAAATCAGACTTGACATATACTATATTAACTTTAAGTTTCATTGATTAATAGGCTTTGCAGAATTATGGGCTATGTAATACACTCTCCATCTACTTAAAAGGATTGGAACAGCAGAATGAAGAAAGCTCCATAGAATTACAGGAGATTCGTTACCAGGCAGCTTGGAGAAATATGCAGTGG
>JANHGD010002172.1:40622-51676 GCA_027560375.1 Imantodes cenchoa
CATTTGTGGGAGGAGATGGGTGATGGGAACGATGAGAAGATTAATAGTAGTGTAGACTTAGTAAATAGTTTGACAGTGTTGAGGGAATTATTTGTTCAGCAGAGTGCTGGTGTTCAGGAAAAAAACTGCTCTTGTGTCTAGTTGTTCTGGTGTGCAGTGCTCCATAGCGTCGTTTTGAGGGCAGGAGTTGAAACAGTATATTCCAGGATGTGAGGGGTCTGTAAATATTTTCACAACATCAACTGGGACTGCAAAGAGTGCCGTTACTAAGTGATGGGGCAATTCTTTATGACTGCATTGTTTAGTGATCAAAATTCCAGTCCCAATTGCCCTCGTAAGACAAGGACTACCTATGTGAGCCCAGAAAATATGAGTAATATGTAGCATTATATATTCTTCTATCTAAAATAGCAAATCCACTACTGAAATGTATTACAGCTTGTGCGCAGCTGCTGAATCTTTCACCTCATTGCAGACTGGCTTTAAAACAATCAACTTGTACATGTTCCCTTTCCTTCCTTTTTATCTTCAGAGTTTTCTTCTATTTTTCCAGTGATAATCACAATTCTGTGATAATATGTTCTCTAGCACTTTCTTGATTAACCAGAGATCATATAATTCAGAATGGATCTGCTTTGTCTACCTCTTTAGGTTGTTCCCCTTTCTCAGAGAAGTGGCGTCTTAGAGTGGTGCACAGGCACAATTCCTTTGGGTGAATTCCTCATCAATACTGACAGCAGTGCTCACAAACGCTATAGACCACAAGACTACAGTAGCTTAGACTGCCAAAAGAAAATGTTGGTAAGTCCGCTACATTAAATGAAGCCAATTAATGCTTCTTCATTTGTTAAAAACTGGACGTAAGAAAATTGATGAGGTAATAGAAATACAGTTGTCTACATGAAAGACAAGCATGTTGTCAGAAAGTGGCCCAGGATTCACTGAGAAAAGTAATATAATCTCAGAGACCTTTACTATTTAATAGGAATTCGGTCTTCAAATCAAATTTAGCTAAGCAGTGGTTCAGATGGATCAAACTGTCAAGTATAATGACATGATGACACATTGGCACAGTGAAACCAATATGAAATCAAGAACAACAAGATGAAGGACATGGCATATTTAAAAACCTGATTGCGAGGAGAATGTCTTCAGATGCAATGCCACCTCTGGAAAAAAAGTATTTTCTTTTGTAGCTATCTACCTTCCCTCACTTAGGGAGATATCTTGAAGAGGGCTTCAGATGATGCTCCAATGAATTTGGAAGCCATTTTTGGCAAATGATCATTTCTTTTGGTATGTCATCCCAAGGTATTTACCCGGTTAAAGCTAAAATAAGCCATTAGAGTTGAACCAGAAATGGCTCCCTGGCAGTGCCACTAGGATCCTACTAACCAGTTCCAGTTGACAGCCATGTGCCCTGAAATTTCTGCAGTTTTCAAAGGTAGCACTACATGTAGCCTCTGCAATAATACCAGATTCTAGGGCTACTGTATACCAGATTCTAGGGCTACTGTATCTTAATTACAGAACTCTAGAAGATCAATCAATGGCAGCAAAGAGAAAAAAAATCTCTTTAAATCCATTTGGTCGTATGTTTTGTTGTTGTTGTTTGTTTATCTCTTTTTGCTGTCCAGATGAGGGAGCCCTGCCAAATTTAATACTTTATCCACCACATTATGGTGTTTCTTTACAATGTTATCAGAATATCTAGTGCTCATTTTCATATGCATTCATACTTTATAGGAAAGAGATGTTATTTTCTTGTGTAATTGCAAGCCTAGTTTTATTTGAAAGCATTTTTCATACTGTCTCTATTCATACACAAAAGAAACTACACTTAGAATTAACAGGAGAAAAGAAATAAATATCTCTAAACTATTTGTGGTTTCCTTCAAAGGGTACACAAAAGAAAGATTTTGAAGAAAAATACACTGTTTTCATGGATATATGCCAGAATTTTCAACCTGTGTTTCGCTATTTCTGTATGGAAAGATTTTTGGATCCAGCAGTGTGGTTTGAGAAAAGGTTGGCATACACTCGAAGTGTTGCCACTTCATCTATAGGTATTGTGAAATATAATAAATTGTTTTATTGAGTTTCTTATTTACTATTTACTATTAAATGAAGGAATTTTATTAATTTTCTATGAAGAGTTCTTTGCCAGCAGAGTTGCTGCAGAGAAAGAGTAGGCAGTCTAGAGGCAACATAGCTATAAATGGAGATAATCTTTTGATGATTTTATTTTTGGGAATGGCAAAATCTAATAGTAAGATAGTTATTTGGAGACCTGGGCAAAGGCAAATTGTTTCTTTTTGTCCTTTGGAATGGCAGGGGGGATTGTATTATTTTAAACTATTTACCGGTAGCAGTTGTGATTGGAAAAGTTTCTGGAAGCCAAACTAAGAAAGTCACTACACCCCAAGTTGCCCTTCCTTCCCTTATTGATGTAATATTTGTGACTTTCCCTTTCAAAATGGTAGGAAACTACACTACTGATTTTTCAGATAGGATTCCAAAAACTCCAAAATGGGTTTGCAAACTGTTAACTGTTAACTGTTAAATATTTTAATAGATTGTGTAGATAGTTCCTTTTATTATCTTACTATTTTTATTGAGGTGTATTATTCGGATAGCTAATGAAAAACAAACTGTTAAATAGAGTTTAAAATAAATATGTTGTATATATTATCAATACAGAAATATAATTATATAAAAATATTAGCTCTGTACCAGAGCTGCATACAGTATATATTAGCTATTAACTATCTGCAGCTCTTTATTCCCCTTGAAAAGATATTTCTGAAACTCAGGGCATTATTGGAGCATTGGATTGTCTCGCTGGATTACGGTGAGGAAGGGGAAGAAATCCACTCTTCATGTTTGGAGTAGGCTTTCAAAAAAATAAAGACTGTATACAAGTACCTCTGGATTAATTTTGGATATTTCCATTTCAGTTGGCTACATACTTGGTCTCGGAGACAGGCATGTACAGAACATTCTGTTAGATGAAGAAAGCGCAGAACTTGTTCATATCGATCTAGGTATGTACCAAGCAAAGGAATCAAGTGTTTAGATTTTGATGTGAGTCCCATTCAAGCATTATAAAAATAAGAGGGTTCACCATTCTGATTAACTCTGCTCTTTCTCCTGTGTATTGCACGGTTGTCTGAAAAAGAAAAGCCTCAGGTGTATGAAATGGTGCATCATTGCTTGCACTAAAGCTTTTTGCCTGAAGAATAAAGATACTCCATGAACATTATTGATGTAAGGAGGAGGGGTCTCAAGTTTCTAAACATCAGCATAGAGCTTTACCATTGATTGAGTCATAGAGGAAGGAACAGTGTAACATGATAAAAGAATGAAGTAAAAAAAATGTGAAAGTTGTACCATGAACTCCAAAAACATTGACGAGATTGGTTATATTTCTTTTTGCCCCTGTTTTTGAAAAGATACAACTAACCCTCAATTTACAATGCCAGTTGGGGCCAAAATTTCCATCCCTAAGCAGCTTAGTTATAAAGCACAATTGCTTGGTGACAGCAATCCCTGCACTCCTGGTTGCTGTTGTCAGTTGAATCTCTATAATCATTAGATGAGGCAACTTCCTACCAGCTTCTCACAACCAAATCAGAGGGGAAGCTGACAGAAAGTTGTAAGACCCAGGTGCTCGCAAGCAGGATGGCAGGGAAGGTAAGTGGCTTTTGCCAGGTGCAAAAAGACCCAAAGATGCCAGGGAGTTGCCGTGAGGGTCAGGGAAGGTACACAGGTGGCAGGGAGGTGCAGCAAGGATCCAGGAGTGTGAATCCAGAGGGGCTAGGAGAGGGTGCATGAATATGGGAGCTTTACTCCTATGACTAGACCTTCCCTGCCAGCCTTCCCATTGACTTTCTGGGGAAGCTGGTGGAAAGATCACAAATGGGGATCATGGGGCAGTGCAGTCAGTTGTAATTGCTTTTGCCAAGCACCAATATTTCAATCATTTCTATGTCCACAGGGATGCTGGGACACTGGAACTCAAAGCCCAGTTATAACCGGTGACGTCATTACTATGAATGTTTGCTAAATGAATGGACATAAATGGGGGAGTACCTGTAATTTAGTAATCGCTAAAAATATGTACTGTTACCTCATTGCTGCAATCAACTGTATTTCCTGCCTTTAAAAAATATATTCTAATGCTATATTGGTAGATGAGGGTTGGGAAAAGTGCTTTTAACACAGTGGCCTTCGACTTCTGCTTTCTTTTCTCCACTAGGAGTTGCCTTTGAGCAGGGCAAAATTCTTCCTACTCCAGAGACTGTACCTTTTAGGCTAACAAGAGACATAGTCGACGGCATGGGCATTGCTGGTGTTGAGGGCGTCTTCAGGAGGTATGTTAGCTCCTTTCAAAGCATTTTAGCATTATGTATACCAGGATTTCAGTTTTTACAGTTTGGGAAATTGAGTTGGGAAGAACCATTTTCATTTATAAAAATGTAGCCCATGTGAGCTGATCGTAAACTTTATTACTACCTAGAAAAATACATGGTAAGGTTTTCTATAAAAGTTAAAATAGAAACTGGTTTTGACATTAAAATCTGTTTGGAAATCATTTAGATGCTGTGAAAAAACCATGAATGTTATGAGAAATTCTCAAGAAGCCCTACTAACTATTGTAGAAGTAAGTGTTTCTTGGCTAAATGTGACATTGAAAGTAATTCTTATATTAAATATACTTTCGTGTGTTGGACTACTATACTCCATATTTAATATTTAAAAATTCTGATTCCTCTCCTATCTCAGTGAATATTGAAACCGAGGTAATATAATACAAATAGTGCATTATTACTGAAACATGTTAATGTCATTCTAAACTCATGTTCTAATAAAGCAAACTTATAGTACAAAAAATATTAGACTGACATTCAATCTTTTTAATACCAAGTAAAGGAATAAACAGTAGGCCAACTTGGGAAGGCGTTCACAAAGCTCTTCATGTTGTATTGCTTTGGACCTGATGATACAAAGATATGGCAAACAGCAGCATAGGCAGAGATTCCAGAAAACGGATAATAGTTTATTAAGAATCATGTTGGAACTTTGAATTAAGTGCTAAGGTCGTCTATCCATCCATCCATCTAAATTGCTATGTAATGGATAACTATAAAGACTCTTGAAGGGATATAAGAACCTAAGTAATGGCCTGCTGGATCTCATACCTCTGCCCATCTAGTCCAGCAGTCTGTTCTCAACAGTAGTCACCCAACTGCACAACGAAGCCTACTATTCACCCAGCAAATGGCCTTCAGAGACAGTCACACTGCCATCAAAGCTGACAGCCCTTGATCACCATGACTTTCATAAATTGGTCCAACCCTTTTTTTAAGCCAATCATGCGGGTAGCCAGCACCACATCTCATGGTAGCAACATCTCAAATTGAATTACAGATTGTGTAATAATATACTTATCAAGCATTGGTTTGGGAAGGAGCTGAGGTCTCCTTTCCAGACCCCAGTTGCTGTACTCCCAAAATAAAAAATCCGTATACTTTACAGCCATAAAATCCTTGAATGAGTATTCTTCCTGTCAGTCAAAAGAGAATAAGAGCCAGTAACAAAATATAACACTTGGGATTGCAGATTGAGGCAACCTTACCTCTATTTATTTGATTTCATTATTTGATGGAGCCAGAGTTCAATGTATGGGTTGAACAATTCTGAATTTTGGCCTAGAATGCCAATTCTAAAATTATGCTACACAGATAAAACTAATACATTGCTATAAGAGATGGGCAGTGGAAAGCTATGTTTAGAAACATAATTGTGTCTCCTTTGATATTTAGGTGCTTCTATATGACCCTCTTTTTGACTGGACTATGAATCCTTTGAAAGCTTTATATCTGCAGCAAAGGTCAGAAGATGAAGCTGATGTCAGCTCCAACTTCAGTAGTGCTGATCAAGGATGTAACAAAAAAGCAAAGTAAGGACAACTTTTATTATTTTTTGTATTTTTTTTTTGTATTTATGAATTAGTATCTCTCTGCTTCCTAAAACCCTTGTTTCCTTCTCAGTAATGAAAATCAGCTATTCAATAAAGTGGCAGAGCGTGTTTTGATACGACTTCAGGAGAAACTTAAAGGAATGGAAGAAGGTACAGTGCTCAGCGTGGCCGGCCAGGTCAATTTTCTTATACAGCAAGCCATGGACCCCAAAAATCTTAGCCGCCTCTTCCCGGGGTGGAAACCATGGGTATAAAAATATACTATAAGAAAATAAGACATGATCTCCGGAAGCAGTTACAAACATTTTAATGGTTCCTGAGGAAAGTAGAATTTAAAAATATTACATGGAAAATGTTGAATCGAAAAGCATTACTATATTGCACTTATTGCAGTGTGATGAAAGCAATATCAGTGTTGTACTGTAAGCCCTGTCCCTTTTTTTAATATATATTTAAAATGAAAGCAGTAAGATTCTGTGGACGTCCCAGAAGGATTTGTCTTTTGCTTGCATTGGTATAACTAGGAACATAGCTTCCTGGTCTTAACCCCCAGACATGAATTTCAGGAAATTAACAATATTACAATTTGCTTTAACAAAAAGAAAATATTTTTCAGTAAGCCTTATTTCTTGTTTGGTTTAAGAATGTTACTGCAGCATAGTAGTTCTTATTTTCTGCTGTGTTTAATAAAATGATCAAACTGACATCAAGCCTGTTATTACAATATGGTCACCTTGCCTTTCTCCTAGACAAGATAAGAGAATGTACTCAAGATAAAAACGTGCATCACCCATGCATGTTAACGATGATGCTGTGCATCCTGCTATATAAATATTTAGGGATTTCTGATTTATAATATATATAAAGTTGTAGGTTTTTTAAAAAGCGGATAAACAGTAAATTATATTTATATATATAATGTATGTGTGGTTTTGAAGACATTTCAAAAGAAAAGTAGGAATTCACTATAACACGTACAATCAGAAATAATTGTATAGTGCTACATAGTGCATTACTTTTCATTATTACTGAAGAGTGCAGTTCTTTGGCTTTACAAACTGACATAATTATCCTACTTTATGCTATAGTAATGTAGGAGGAGAATTTTTCCTTTTCCTCCCTTTTTTTTTTTTTACAAATGAATGTGGATATAGATTTCTTATAAACAGAATAATTCCAGTAAAAGTTTTGGTTTATAACTAGCAAGAAATGCCTGTGTCCAACTAGCACAATAATCTTGTTCTATATCATGGAAAAGATAGCCTTATTTTACATTTCATTATTGATTGTATTTAGTTCCGTAATAAGCTAATCCTTTTTGCTGTAACTTCTATGTGCACTTTGGAACCTGGAAGAAGTTAGTGAAGAAAGTTTGCAAAATAAACTATATTGTAAACACTGTTATGGGCATATGCTTTTTTTTTAAAGAAACAATGAACTATTCATGTGGAAGTATTTTTTTATTTGCTTTGCATTAGACTACTATTTGTGTATTGATATGCTATGAAATGCAGAGGTCTTAAACAGTGCCTTTTAAAATGTACATTAAAGCCAAATTTTTTTGAACATGCATTTCTCTTTCATATATATTTATTATAGTCCATTTATGCATAAAGCCATAGTGAGCTATAAAAAGAACGGAAGAATTTTGTCTGTTTGTCTTTAAACTGGTATGTGGAAAATTCATATTCATATTGTAACTGACAGGATGGGAAAGCTAATATTTCAGCTTTGAATACTCAAATTTTCCTGCTATTGTTTTTTTTTATTAATTTGTTTAAATGCTTTATTCTATGAAGAGCAACATCTTTATAACTTTCACGATTGTGTGGGGAATTGTCTCAATTGTAAGGCAAACACAAACATGCAGAATACATACATTCATACATATGTACAATACAGTACATTTTCTGAGAATCCATAGGTGGGGGTTTTTTGGCTACAGAAGGTTACCTGGTTAAGATATGGTCAAGAAATGAACTCAGGCTAGAACAAGACTTTCTACCACATAGTGGTCCATACGTTTTTATATTCACTTTACTTCTAATGCCCATCAGTGCCTCCTTTAAACTCAGAATTTGGACAATCCCTTTCCCACTCCTCTATGAATGAGAAAAAGTTCCTTCACTTTGGAAGCCCCTTAACTTAACTAACATTCCAGCTATGATTGCCTCAGTAATGGCTAAACACAGAAATGCATGGTCGTTCAGGTTGTTTAGATTGATGCCATACCTCAGCAGGACCTCCTGCCATCACTACCTGAACAATAATATGTGATTGTGTTGTTTCTGTATCTTTGTTCAATTATATATAATATCTTAAGTTTGTCAGAATAAAAAAAAAAGATTGGATCTGGGAGAATTAAGAAATGCTACTAATTGTATGTATTACAACAGACGTCATCTATCACAAAATAAGTTCACTAGGAAACTAAATAAATTTAATTTCAAATTTCTTTACAGTCATTACATTTTATGTTAATGTGTTAAGGCACATTAACTTGACAAATACATAGGTTTCATCTTTTTATACAGAGTTTCTATTTTTGTCTCCTGAAGTTTCATGTTGATGCTGTTGTGACTGATGAATGTTCAGCTGTCAGATGTGTTATTTTTTTCTTCTGAAACTATTAAAGTGAGTTGATAATAGGTCTCTCTTTTAGTTTACATTATGTGAGTTTGCATTATTTCTTGGATGTTCTTTGGTATCAATTCAAAAGCATTATAGTGTTGATGAGTAAACTGGAAAGCTAAAGATAAATATACAAATGAAGAATATTTATACAATAAAACCAAATGTTTTATAAGAGCAAAAATATATTTTAACCATTTACAATGGAAAACAGAATTCAAGATATTTATTCATAGATAATATTGTTGCATAATAGCAACAAAAGGTGTAACTCCCCTGTATTCCTAGAAGATCTACCCAATTCAAATTTACTGAATTTAGATTTATCCTTGAATTATAAAATAATGTTGGATAGTCATAATCTTTTTTTAAGAAATTTATTTTCTACAATAACTTGCAAAATGGTACATTTGCATCTGCAATATTATATATTTATCCTCTTTCAAATTGTATTCTATGTCTATTTTTAGGGATGAGGTTTGAGACCACAAGCACTTCTTGAACTTCTGGAGAAAAGCTGACATAACAAATTCACCAAATAGTTATAGTTATAGATATAGATATAGATAGATATAGATAGATACAGATATAGATATGTGTGTGTGTGTGTGTGTGTGTCTATATCTTGCAACAGGTCATGTACTCTTGGAAATCTGAATTCTTACCAAATTGACTCCAGATATTTGATTGGGCCTAGAGACTTGCTTCTCTAGAAATAATGAAAGCTAAGATTTGAATATTAATATCATTTTTATGCATTTATAAAATTCACATTTATTTTAGACCCTCTTAAAGGAATATATTTGAAATGTTCACATAACAGATCCCTCAAAAGAAATTATAACTAAAATCCAAATTGTGTATTCTATGATCAGCATGGCTACCAATGCAATTCTAGTTCATATTTGTTTTCATCCACTTTTACAGAATACTAATTAGTTATGCTATATTTTTTTGTTTAATTAACTGAATTCATCAAAATTTTAATTAATCAACCACAGATTTGCCTCCATAACCTTATACACCTAATTCTACAGTGAGGCATAGGAATTATGCATGTGTGTGGGATTACACCACCAGCTGCTCTGCCATTATCATGTCAGTCTCATGTGCTGCAGGAGTCTAACCACGCAGTTTACGATCCAATACTCTATCTTTAGATTAAAATTACGTAAAGAATGACCAGCAAAAGTTTTACCTTGATATCTTTCTGAAGTCTTGCTTGTTCCAACTTCTTTCCATAGTTTAACATATCTAGGTAAACAGTAAGCACAGTGAATAAAATGGAGCAGTAATAACCAAATTGCAATCCATACTTTTAGAGTGATATATACATATTCCTAACATCTCACTCTGCCTCTAACACACACACACACACACACTTTAAATCTCCCAACTCTCAATAGTTACAATGTTACATTAAAAATTGCAATAACAAAATTAAAACCATCCAAATTGCAAAAACAAAACCAAGGTGAAACAGTAAGAATAACAAAAGGTGTGTAAGAGGTATTACAGAAAAGCTTTTATTAAATAATTTCCTATAACTGGTTCTCTCTCAAATATTTTGTGATATTCCGAAGAGAGTGGGTGTGAGTTAATAAATTAAATTAACTTATTAATATAAATTGCCGGTAGAGATCAAAAGCTAAAAATAGATAATTTTAAAACAAGATTTAGAAAAGTAATGAAAGGTGAACTTTAAAACCATTACTCGTCATAATTCAATGCATTTGTCCACTTTAACATCTCATCTACTTCCCATTCCATCACTTGATCTATTCCTTCCTTCTCTAGGGACTTGATTAGGCCTTCTGTTGCTCTCTGAATTAAAGCAATTGCCTCAGGAGTCTCTGTTTTAACTTGCAGATTTTCTCCAAAGTACCTAGAAAATAGAAATATGTATTTTCATTCTTAATAGTTACAGCATTTTCATTGAGTATTATATTCAAATTTATTTGCCACCCATCTCTCAGTCTGAGGCAACTGTATGCATTTCTCTGCCCTTTCAAGGTAAGCAACGTTATTCAAAGGGCAGAAAAGGAGGAAGAAACAAAAATTAATAGACTTAGGCACCAGGTTGGAAAGCAGGAGACCATGAGTTCAAGACTTGCCTTAGACATGAAAGGCAGCTGGGTGAACTTTGGGCCAGTCACACACTCTCCGCCCAATTTACCTCAGGGTTGTTTTAGGGAAAATAACAAATAAGGTGAGTGTTCACTGCTTTGAGTTATTTTAAAAAATAAGGGTAGGAAATAAGCAAATAAATAAAAATAGAAAATTTAAAGCCCGAGATAAAAAAAGGAAATGCAACTAAGTCCAGTTTACATCAACACAATCATACTTCCCCAAAGATTTCTGTTCCCCGTAAACCAGTGGTTCTCATTATGCTGCGACCCCTTAATACAGTTCCTCATGTTGTGGTGACCCCCAACCATAA
>JANHGD010002172.1:67985-80717 GCA_027560375.1 Imantodes cenchoa
CGGACCACACGTTTTCTGAATAGTTTTTATCCCAGAGCTATAATTGCACTTAACAATGAACTAAAGGATCACCATCAATGAGATGTTGGACAGTATTACTTGGTCTGTTGTGTGGATGTCTGGGTGGTTCAGGGTGGGGAATTTGTGGCGGGTGGGGCGTGTTTTTGGGATTGTCATGTGTGTTGGGTCTAGTCTTTAGGTGTTATGTGAATTTCATTGTAGGAGTACAGTGTATACACATACAATGACAATAATAAAGTATTAGTATTATTCCATCCAGTTGGGTGCCGGGCTGAGCATGCAGTTTCATTCTTTGAAAGAATGGCTAAATTGTGGGAGCATGTTTCAATGCCCAGAATATTTGTCTGTGTGGGGTCCTTTATGCTCCCTGAACCTGGTTGCTTTATTGCAGACGTTTCATTACCCAAGTTAGGTAACATCATCAGTGCTCTGGCTAGAAAACAACCAAACTCAGAAAAGCACCAAGGATCCCTCATTTCAACCTTGAGCTACAAATATTCTCCTTTATCGAACTACATCTTAATTTGGTTTACAACTTTTGGTACTGATCTAATGTATTGTTTACTGCTTAGAGTTTGTTAGATATTTGTACTATGTTATCCAAGTATATTCAGTTTGAAGTTCTATAGGGGTAATTATCTGCACCTCTGTTTTTTGTTTACATGTGCCATACTTATTTTTCTTACAAATTAGAAACATGATGCAAAGCCAAGAGAAGATGACATCTTGTAATAACAAAATAATTGACTCTAAATACTTGAATCCATTTTTGATGTCACAACTGTAAACAGGTCATTCAGGCATGCCTGCCCTGAAAATTAAGCATTTATTAAACATCCAGAATGAAAGTAGAACACAAACAAGAAAACCACTTTGTGAGTCAGTCATAAATATAGTCCATTTATTTAAAAAATATTGGTAGTCAATATTAATAGCTTATTTCAAATGGAAAAAAAAATAGTTTCCCCTAGTTACATTCTAAATGTGCTTGCACTGCAATACGTTGGTAAGGAATTCTGGGAGTTGTAATCCCAACACATTTGAAGATACAAGGACTGGGGACGGCTTGTATAAAACACGGGTGGAAAACAGAAGACAAAAGAACACCGAATTTCTGGGGACAAACTGCTAACATATACTCGAATGCCTACTATCAATATAGTGCCAATACAGGACTGTGGTCTGTTGCCTTGTTTTACAAAGAAAATGCTATGAAACTGTAGAAGGAGTTTCTTATAGAGTGGGACTTTTTCATACTTTGGACTTGTCTCCTGCCATTTTAAGAGCAAATCCCTTTCTAGTAAGCAAGGGAAAGCTGGTTTGGAAAATGCCACCAACCAAGTCAGTCTTAAGAGTCCAAAAACTGTTTGAAAATCCCATGAAAGTCATATATTTTTGAAGGCAAATCAGAAGGTTTGGAATTATCTGGATTCCTATTCTCCAAAATAGAAACAAGAAAACACACCAGTCCTATTTCTGTTCCCATCTGCTACTCAGTTTCAGCCCTGTAACATTGCTTTAGTTAACTGGACTTTGGAATGGGCGGTTCAGTGGCCATTGGTTGACCTTCCCAGTCTGAACTTGACTTACTCTCTCATGGGGGTTGTACCTGCCCATGCAAGCAAATACCAAACAGTTGTTTGCATTAACGAGATCAGGTTGCATTGAAGGATTTTTGCTCTTCAGTGGAATTACAGTTTTGTTTGTACAGCTAGTGTACTGTAAAAACGCCTGGATACGTAGAACAGAAACTCACCAGAAGAAAATATGGCCTGAAAATTGATCTCAAAACAAACAACATACTTATAATGTACAAGAGAATAAAAGTAATAAAGGCAAAGCACAGAAAGAAAATACTAAAGATTTACAGTTTTGTATGCGTGTAAACATATACCCTTGCATGACTTTTTGACTGCTCTCTGAGCTTGTCATATAGAAGTATTTTCAGTAAAAAAAAAGCTTCATAAACTTCTACAAGGCCCAAAGTCTTTTTCCAATACAAAAAGATATACAGCTTAATTACGCCATATGCACAATTAATGCACAGATTTTTTTTCGAAATAATTCACATTTAAGGAACATATTTTTACATGAACAGACCATTAATTAGAATCTTACTAGAATGGTTTCATTTCCATGAACTAAAATATAAATACATATACTTTAGAAGTACAATCAAGTGTAACTGCCATACTAAACAAATATTTAAAAGTATACTGTACATTCAGTTCATACATACTTCTTTAACGAAGTATTAAGCATTTCAGAATAACCAATTTTGTACATCATGTTAATGATGTTAAAAAAAACCAAGTGGAAATCAGTGAACATGTTGATTTTAAAATTTCACTGTTTTGAATGAGACAGTCTCCTGCAATAGCTTCAAATAGTATGATTTGAAGCTTAAGGATAGCTACCTCATTGAAGTAGCTGTTTTCATTTTAATGGGGTTTTAATAAAACACACATTTTCCAATTAAAGGAATATATTCTCCTTTAGGGTATTAAATTTACACATATTCTGAATCTTCCCTTTTCCCACTAAAACTTAAGAAGTTTTAGATTTGTTGAAATACAGAAAGGCCATGAATGTGTTGAATGTAAACATTCAATTGCTGATGAAAGCAGCCGTGTTATGATTATGTGCCGAAGTCGACTGGTACAAGGGACCCTGCTCTGAAAAAGCAGGCACTGCCATTTGAGAACCACTAGGACAATTCCTTTATTCTTTCCAATGCCATGGAAATTCAAATGTAGGGCGATTTTTACCATTTAAAACGAATTCTGATTTTTGAGCTGATCACTATAATGGCAAGGTTCACATAACTCTTGACTTATGGCTTGCTTCACCATGGTTTATTGAATAAACCACAGTTGGTTGAATTTAAGCAACATGCACAAAAAAAACCCACACCAGAGTTTATAAGCCACAGTGACTGAGTTCATACAGCACCCTACCCTCAAACCAAATATATTACATCTCCGCAGAGTTTCTATAACCTGAGCATTCCTCAGATATGTGGACTTTAATTCCAAAAATATTTCTTAGAATTCCCGGAATCCACATTTTTAAGAAAAGCCAGAATTGTGGAAGACCAGATCAGTGCAATATGTCCATTTAGTATCTGAATTCAAATTAGTGCATTTACAGAAAGCTAGTCAGGTTTCCAGTCCTTACTTTTATAAGCTAGAAACCAACAAGTCAGCTAGTAGGTAATTGCTATCTGTCTGTTGAGGTTCCTCAGAGTTCGGATTCTTTCTCATATTCATGCAGGTAATATTCATCATCTGTGGTGGTGTCAGAATCCGAATCTGAAGAATATGCAGAGGCTTCTTCGTGGAAATCAAACGGTTCATTTGGGAATTGTTCTGCTGTAGTACTCGATTTCAACAGCTCCAACCCACGTAAAGAGTACCCATATTCCCTTTTAATAGAGGCATTGGAGTTCTTTAAAAGACATGGATTCCACAAGCGTCCTTCCGTAAGTGACCTCTTTATGTTATCTAAGAAAGCCTGCTGTTGTTCTTTCCCAAATATACCAAATTCAATGGAGGGGTACATGATAGGTCGCGAGCCAAAGTTCCTATGATTCTCGTTGTACGTGTCCCAGTTCTCATTTTCATCACAGGACAAGAGTTCAGAATAGGACTTAAACTTCCGATTATATCCGGGCTGTGTCAGGTTGTTTTTGGAGGGCAAATAATCGTGGAGCTTTTGTGTATAGGAACTTTCAGAAAAATGTCGTTCACGTTGGGTTTTGCTGAGATTTAGAACTGGCTTGGCACAGGATTGGTTTACATTTTTAAAGACGCCTGACTGCTCATTATCTTGATAATCATCACATACTCCCTGAGAAGTCAATTTTTGCAGTGGACAAATATTTGCCTTTGAATTATTTTTAATGTATGCATGTTTATCAGATAAAAGTGGAAAAGATGAAAGATCACCAACCTTACAGTGACTTCTTTTTTGGGGGTAAGCATCCATTCCTGTGCATTTGGAGAAAATGAGATGGTTGTTATTTTCTAAAACTTTGCTACCTGTCTGTAAATTGTTGTTTAGCGCAGGCATAATTGATTTTGAAAATACGAGGCTGGAATTTTGGATGGTCTTTATATTTTTATCGCTTTGCCCAGAATGTTCTCTTTTCTGGTTGCACAAGTTTGTCAAAGGCCTCCTGTCTTCATTAGCTTGCAATTTCTTAGTTTCCACTTTACTCAGTCTTGGAATATCAAAGTCGCCAGGTGGAGAAACCTGGTTCTGAGTCACCTTCCCTGTTTGCTGGGAGTCATCGGGTGAAATCAACAGGGGATGTTGGCTGATCTTCTGTAATGGAAGTGCATCGTTTTGTGAAAATATGCAACTTACGTGCGGTCTGGGACTTGAGCTTTTCTTATTAGAAAACTTTCGGCTTGTTCTGCACATGGCTGCCAGTTTGTTTTTAACTGAAGACCTATTTTTCCTTTTTTCTATGTCATTAACTTTATTTTTAAGGTCAGACAAGGCAAGCTTACTTTCAGGTAGTAAATGCTTAGGCAAGTCCTGTGTAGGGCCTGATTGCTGATCTTTAGAGCTAAGGTTCTCATTGTTCACACAGACTCTTTCAGGCCTCTGTAAATTTGTGCCAATTTTGTGGAGTGCAGGATTTTGAGGCATCTCTTGCTGTTGAGGCTTTGAACATTCTACCGCATTCCCTTTGGGATGAACCACTGCATTAGCTGAAAAAGCAGCATCCCCTGGCATTGTTAAATTCTGGGAATCTGAATGCATCTTGGTTGCTGAAATGGATGTTTCATTTCGGACACGTTCATTTCTCGGTGGAAACCGATGTCCCCTTTCAGAAATAATGCGACATATATAACGAGCCCTTTCTTTGATCTCTGCAGCGTTTCTAATTTTTTCTTTAGTGACATTTACTTGGGTGCCAACTTCTGGATACTCAGTGGGCTTTCCATCCTGGATAACGTCAATTAAGTTGGAAGGAGGAATGCTTGCTGATGCTTCAGCAGATGGCAGACAACAGCCAGGACCCCGTTTTTGGCCATTTATTGCGGGAGAAACTACAGAAATATTTCCCAAAGAGATACTTTTGGAATTCAATGAGTTAAGCTGTAAGCTTTTATTAAGTTTTGGTGTCTCTGTCCATGGAGTAGAGTGCCTGCCAACATGCAGGTTAGACAAAATATTGGTGTTAACTGTTTCAACCTCTTTCCTGCTGGGTTTGGGGCCATCCACAGGTAGCCTATTGGAAATTGCAAATCCCAGCTCTTCTGTTCCTGATACAACTATTTCTTTTTTATTATTCATTGAACAATGTGCTTGAGAAATATCTGCTGTTCCCACAGTGGGATTCAAAACTTGGAGATCTTTAACAGGATTGCCTGTATTTTTTGAATCCTGTTGTGTATCAGGAGCAGGCATTTTGTCAGGGGAAATAAGTTTCTCTCCTTTTTCTAAGTTGGATGGAAAAGCTACAGTTGTCATACCGACACGAACTTCATACTGCTTTTGAGGGGTCTCGGATTTTTCTGGGGATGAGGATGAATCTGCCTTTTTGGTGTCTCCTAGGAAGACATCGCACAAAGTTTTCGGATGTTTCTGTGGTAAAGTATAATAAACCGAAATCAGTTCATGGTATTTTACATTTTCTTCATCTATGCTTACTGTCAATGTGCTGGTAGTTTTATATTGCTTTAAAGGATTTTCTGCTTCCTCCTTTTCAGGAGAGAGAAAAATTGCTTTCTCTAAACCAAGCATCTCATCTCTTTTTTTCCGCTTGCTGCCAATTATATCAGTGGTATTCCCTGATGGGCAGTTTGGCGCTTGAATTAAATGCACCTGGTATTTTTTAATTTCTTTGTTTTTTTCTTCAGCCATTTCTTTGGACGATATGTTTAAGGATGAGCAGGATGAGCTGAACAAAGACCCCTTATCTCCCTTACTTGAATAAATATTCCCAAGTCTGTTTGATACACGGGCTTCTATGTTATCCTCCCCCATCCTCTTATTTCTGAAAGGAATTTTCCTGGTAGCGGGAGAGATGCGTCTTTTAGAGAGGTCACTGCCATCAATACTAGCTGATTTTTGATATAATGTCTTAGGTGTCTTAGGAGGTTTGAGAGGGCTGCTGCTGGGTGAGCCACAAATACTATTACTAGTCGAATATCTAACAAATCTATTCGGCTTATGGAGTGTTTCAGCATAAGAAAGAGGGAAATCATTGTTTGGAAGTACTTTGGGGTCTTCAATGAAAACAGGGTTTAACATCTTGTCAAGGTTAAATGCTTTCAAAGTTTCCAACTTGTTTTCCTCTTGAGGATTACTTCGAAGAACTGACAACTTTGAAAGATTATCGATCAGATGTGGGGAGCAAGCTTGCTTTACACTGTTGCTTTCAGTGCTGTTGTGTTCGTTTCTTTGGCCATTATTAGTGTGAATATTTGATAAACAAATGTTTTCAATGCGTCTTGAGGAATTTGCCTTGGCTTGCCTTTTTGAATTTAAGATAAAAGGTGGATGCAGGGATACACTCATAGGAGGGGTAGCTTGAGAAGAGACTGTAGGAGGGGACATCTGAGACTCTGTTGGATTATTTGTTTTTACTTGTCCAAACTCTTGAATTAATGTTGGCTTTTTTATGTCCATACTCTCCATTTTGTCTGACTGATCAGCACCATTCACCTCTTCCATGCCACGCATTTTAGAGTTTTTCTTGGTTTGAAAGGGTTTAACAAATATCTTTGAAGGAGCTTGACTGTCTCCATTAAAATGACTTTGACTTGGCGCTGGGTATTCCGTTTGGTTCTCCAAAGCGGCTGAGACGTAAGTTGGAGCTTTCTGCATGCCTTTTAAACACTTAACAAACGGTTTGTTACTTCCTCTTCCTGGATGGTCCCTACTCTTTGTGTATTCTGAGTCACAGTCACGCATATGTTCACTTTGCCATACGTCTTTTTTCCCCCAATAGTCACTTCGCCGGTCAATCACCTGTTCAAAGTTTACATCAGGGACACAGTTAGCATCCCTGAAATATTGATGATTATTACGTCTAAAAAGATATTCTTCCGTTCTTCCAAAAGGAAGATTGTTTGGGGACGGATTCATTTTACCACAAAATGATGGGTATCTGTAACATGGTTTTGAAACATTTTTCAAAGGCTGTAACACATAATTCTCTCGACTGTCGAAACACAGAGGGTCTATACGTCTCTCAGTGAATAAAGGATGGCTCTTGTTTGGTATTACTTGTCTGTAATTCATTTTTGACCTAAAAAAATTATATCTTGTATTTTCCTCTGGAGAATAAGGATGTCTGTCCTCAAATGTTGAGTTAAATTCTATTAATGACTGTGTTCTACGAAGTCTGTTTGGATGTAGTGAATGTCTAGAAGACTGTGGCATATTCCATACAACAGATGAAAGAGGAGTCCGTCTGGAATGATGCTGGAACTTGGCTTTTGTGAAGTCCATATTGTTTTCCAAATCATGCTGTAAGGTACCGGTGGAAAACCCGTCAGCAGACATCAAAGACGAGCGCCTTGTAAGGCAAGACAAAGAGTAACTTCTGCCCATTTTATTCTTGCACATGAAGTTCTTAGGACCAAATCCATTATTGTATGATCCTGATGCAAATGCCAAGCTATCTTCTGAAGAACGTCCAAGAGAACAAGTAGAATATCCTCTCTTCAAAACAGAAGCTCTTTCATCATACAAATCCCCATATGTGTATTTTTCTGCCTGATTCTGCTTCGTATAGTTATCATAAAGCCTCCTTGGTGTGAAGACAGTTTTGTATTTATCTCTGGCTCTTAATGTCCTTGTTCTATCTGAGAAAAACAAGTTCTGGTCACTTCTCTGTACTTCTCCGAGAAAATTTGGTTGCACAACAGTGGAATGATGATGGATTTCTGTTGCTGTGGAGCCATAGTTAGTTGGAGTCCTTACATTCATAGTATCTTGAGATTGTTCTTTTGCCAGCTGGTTATCCAGACTATCTAAAACTGAACAAAAAAGAAGGAGGGAATTAATTTTATTTTTCAACATTGACATAGATCAACCTGCTGTGAGTTATTATTCTACATAAAATACAATCCCCTATATATCTCTATTTTAATTAAGACACCAACATAGCAACAGATATACTTAAAAGATTTTGATACACACCGTCAAAGGCATTTCTTAAATACGAAATATTTTTCTCTCAATCATTCTATGAGGCTTTTGTTCTTTTAATTGAAACTCAATTTTAAACAGGTTAAAATCACAGAAAACATTACAAAATTACTACATTAGATTGCATGAGTGTTGTTCCATATGTTACTGATTTTTCTCTAATCTGAAATTAAAGCTAATGTGCTTGTTATGGCACATTCTGTTGAAAGCAGATTGCAGAATTCATAACAATTCATTTGCATCCTTACGTACAATATACTTGGATAAATCAATATATACTTGCTTGCTGGCTGTTCCTTTGAGTGAAATATTAAAGCTAATTTCATTTCAAGAACATTTTATAACTGCCAAGAATGTAGGGAGATTAATTTGCAAAGTATTTTCACCTTGGGGATACAAGGTGTAATTATTATCTTTTGTGCTGCGTGTGTTAGCCTGCACCTACCATTCCTTAGTTCACTTAGGGAAAAAAGATAACCCTTTCCATATCAATTATTTAACTGAGATACAAAAATAAACACTTTAAAAGAGCAAAAGTCTAACTCTCCTACAATGACTTGCTGTGGCCTCTGAAGCACCATCTAATCACACCGCTGAAATTCAGCAACCACAACAATACACGAGCACACAATATACAAACTTAAGGTAAACCGCATCAAATACGACTTCAGCAATAGAGTGGTCAATGCCTGGAATACACTACCTGACTCTGTGGTTTCTTCCCCAAACTCCCCAAACTTTAACCTTAGACTATCTACTGTTGACCTCACCCCATTCCTAAGAGGTCTGTAAGGAGCGTGCATAAACACACCAACGTGCCTACCGTCCCTGTCCTAATGTCCCCTTTTATTCGTATCCATTTCATGTATTAATAACCATGCTTATTCCTATATCTGTGATCTAATACATGCTTGACAAAATGAATGAATGAATAAAATATTGTCAGTGACATTAGTGCAAATTAAGGATCAAGCCAGACATTATTTCTCCATGAATGGGATTTAAAACATTTATTTTACCCCTTATCTTCAACCCCAAAATTGAAAAGAACGGGCCTATTCTATGTACTCTGGTGAGGTCACCTTATCCCTAGCCATACTCTCTATGGCAGTGTTTTCCCACTTTGGCAACCTTAAGGTATGTGGGCTTCAACCTCCAGAATTTCCCAGTTTGCTTTGAGGGTTGAAGTCCACATATCTTAAAGTTGTTAAAGGTTGAGAAAAAACTGCTATACTGGCTCATAATCTGAAAATATGAACACCCAAGTAGAGAATATTTTTTGTCTCTGCTCTGTGAGGAAAAATAGGAATATTTGAATATATAACTTGGAGAAAAAGATTAAGGAGAAGTATCAGAAGGTTTAAGAGAGTTCTGGAGTTTCTGATCTTCTCCACTTGCTTTTAGGGAGTGCTTTTCCTGTCTTGACCGGTGGGTAGTGAATATTATGAGTGCTGTCCAGAATGTACTATGTAACATTAAATAGCAGGTAGATGAAGCTTTGAGGAAACAAAGCCAGTTATCCCACTGGGATAGCAAGAAAGAAGATGAACGACGTCTTAAGGACTGGCATTCATTCGCCATTGGTTCAGACTTACAATTCAATACAGCCTTTTCAAACAACGCTAATACAACTAACTGTATGTTGGTTGGTGATGGGTTGTTTGGTAGTCTTCCTGGACAATGAGATCCAATTAATGTCCTCCATGCAGCGGACAGTAGTGCCACTGTAGCTAACCAAAGGACATACTCAAAAATTTTGACGAGTGTCAATTCTTGTCTGGGTAGATTGCGTTAACGCCTGAAGGATGGCTATAGGTAAATTGGAAGGTAATAATCCCATTATGTGATTATCTAATCCATTTATTACTCTACTCAGAGGATCTAGGTGAAACTACAGGGCAGACTGCCTCAGGCTATTGTCCTATACACACATTTACTTCAACTCCCACAATTCTTGGAAATCATTGCCAGTAGGCTGACTGGGAATGGATGTTTAGCACATTCAGAAAGCACCAGCTGTAGCATTACAGGTGGTCCTTGTTTAGCATCCGCTTGTTCAAACTGATAATGGTGCTGAACGATTGGCAATTACGATTAGTCCTCACACTTATGTGTCACAGTATCCCCGCAGTCACATGATCACAAATCAGGCACTCAACACCGGAACACTATTACATCATCACCATTTGCAACTTCCTTTGCAAGCTTCCTAAAACGAATGTGAAGGCAGCAGCAGATCACAATTGTATTATAACAATTAAAAGTATCACCCCCATTTAATGACCCACACTTAAACATGGCGAATAGAACAGATTAGAATAGAATAACAGAGTTGGAAAGGACCTTGGAGGTCTTCTAGTCCAGCCCCTGCTCAGGCAGGAAATCCTATACCATTTCAGACAAATGGCTGTCCAACCTCTTCTTAAAAACTTCCAGTTTTGGAGCACCCACAACTTCTGGAGGCACTTTGTTCCAGTGATTAATTGTTCTGTCAGCAAATTTCTTCTTAGTTCTAGGTTGCTTACTTCCTTAATTAGTTTCCACCCATTGCTTCCTGTCCTGCCCTCGGATGCTTTGGAGAATAGCTTGACTGCCTCTTCTTTGGGGCAACCCCTGAGATATTGGAACACTGCTATCATGTCACACCTAGTCCTTCTTTTCATCAAACTGGACATGTCCAATTCTAGCAACCGTTCTTTATAGGTTTTAGCCTCCAGTTCCCTAATAATCTTTGTTGCTCTTCTTTTCACTCTTTCTAGAGTCTCAACATCCTTTTTACATTGTGGCAACCAAAACTGAATGTAGTATTCCAAATGTGGCCTTATCAAAGCATTATAAAGGGGTATTAACACTTCATGTGATCTTTGATTCTATCCCTCTGTTTATGCAGCCTAGAACTGTGTTGGCATTTTTGGTAGCTGCAGCACACTGCTAGCTCATATTTAAATGGTTGCCCACTAGGACTCCAAGATCCCTCTCATAGTTACTACTATTGGGCGAGGTACCACCTATACTGTACCTGTGCATTTGTTTTTTCTTGCCTAGAAGTGCCGAATTTCTGTGGCTAAGTGTGTAACATTTCACTTTTTGACCAAGTTATTTTGTAGGAGACATTCCGTCATTAATTGTTAATAGTTCTATATAAGAATGTTTTATACAGTTGTACCACTTTCATACCCAATGTGGAGCAGAGACATGAATTTACCTTTTAAAAGCTCATTTTCCAGCTCCTCATTCCACGTTGACGTGCTGTCCATCACATCAGCGATGTTTGCATCAAGGAATTTATTCATAGGTTCAGAGAGCAAAGAGGAGTTGCATGTCTGGGTTTACGAAGAGAACAAACAAAGAAAACAGATATTTTTTTCAACCAAGCAAAGCCATTGAATATTTATCTCTTACTACAATTACTTACTATCTCTTATTACAGAGATGGCCTTATTTCAACATTTGCACATTTTTCTCTCTTGCAGATAAATTGCTTTAGCACACCTTAATTTAGTTCTAAGCTTTTCAACAATTAAAGCAAATGATGCAAAAATTGGGCACATCTGCAACAAATATGCAGTAAAAATTCATAATTATAGTTTCTGAACATTGCAGCTGAAAAGCAATTTTCTGAATGAATAGGCATACTTTTCTTGAATGGGAAAAATCTTTCTGGATTTACCACAATTATTAAAATTAAATTAAAATATACAAATATCAATAACGTTTTTCTAAATAAATTCTTTCCTTTGTTTCTAGCACATAATTGAAAGAAAAATACGAATAGAGGTATATTTTAACACTGGGTCCAAAAACCAACAATATTTTGGTTAACTGTTTTGATTAAATATTTGCTAACTGATTATAATCAAACTTCTTCATGGAATCTTGCAGTATAGAACTTTGGTCTTGTGGTAAAAGCACTAGGTGAGAAAGGAGGAGAAGCTGGGCATATACATCATGATTATATACGTACGCAATAGGCAACCAACATCTTCATCTGCTCTCAAAGCAACATCTAGGTATCTTCCTTGCCATTACAGGCTACTTAAGTAATTAAATTTGCTCTGCTTTCCCATCTACTGAGTCAGCAGAGTTTAGGAATCCAACTACCCTTTGGGGACATGGCAATGTTCAGGAATTCTCCAGTGCCTGCACCTTTAGCTAGGTCTTTAGCTAGGCACAGCGGGTGGCAACTATAGTGGAACCCCCTCCCCCCAGTTCCAATAAATACAATATTTTATTTATTCATTTCAAACACTAATACAGCCACCCATATTTTAGGCAACTCTGAGCGGCTCCCAATGGAAGATTAAAAGACACGTAAAACCACTTGAAAAACTATAAAACCCAACCAATTAAAACATAAAGCATTTAAAATAACAAAAACCTGGGGCCAAATCCATGCTAGCGTGCCATTGTGTACTCTTCTTCCAACACTTGGAAGGAAAAGTCAGGTCTTGGTGAAATCCAATTTTTTTTACTACTGGTTCTGTGGGTGTGGCTTGGTGGGCGTGGCTTGGTGGGCATGGCAGGGGAAGGATACTGCAA
>JANHGD010002173.1:150531-161203 GCA_027560375.1 Imantodes cenchoa
GGAGGGAGAGAGAGAGAGAGAGAGAGAGAAAGAAAACCCCTACAATGAAATGGCACTCCCATCTATTCTTTACATATGAAGTTGCAACGAGTGAAGCTGCTGAATTTCCTTATCTAGATCTTAAATACAATTCTTCTGATGTGAAATTTATGACTGCCATCTACCTATCCACTCCCACCCCTCCATTCTGTTCCAAGCAGCGTATAAACCAGTCTTCTCAAGGTGTAAAATTAGCACCAGGATTATCATCCCTAGAGTTCCTCTAGATCAAATCTCCATTCATCCGCCTCTCCCAAAGTAAAGATGTTTGAATTCAGAATAGCAAGACACCCTGCTGGAGTTGCACAGACAGCTTAACAGGTGTGCAAGCTTTTCTCAGCAGGCATCAAGCTATGCAGTCTGATCTGCTAGAATGCAAATCTCTCAATCTCTGAAGAAAAGACAGTGTAGGAAGAAGTGCAAAGGAGAAATGTGCAGTGAGAGACTATGGAAAACACAAGCTGCTACTACTGTTACTAAGACATCTTTTTCTTTTGGAAAAAAAAAAAGCTAAACTCAGTCATCAACTTTGCTTGTGCTTATTTTTCTATAAAAAGTAATAGCAAGTTTCAGTGTCACTTTTGTTCCTTAATATCATGTTCATAAATATTTGACTTCTTTAACCTACAAAATGCTTACCACCAAAAGGCTCATTTTACAAACTTCTGAATAATTCTCTTTCCATGTCAAAGGGCAGCAAATTAGTAGTGGTGAAGTTTCTATTCTCCCCCCCCCCCCGAAATGTTAATGTATTGGTTTTATTTGCCACTCCAAAGCAAGTGAAATAAAACTTTCAGAATGAAATTGCAAAGTACCTCTGATTTTAGGGCAATTCTGTTTTCCCTCTGCAGTCCCTCTATGGGCATCTACGAAAGCTTGTGCAAATGACAAAAGCAGAATAGCATTATTGCACTGCAAGTTCTTGGTCACTAATACAGAAATAATTTGCCACTAATTTCTTCCGGAATGGTTTTCAATTTCCCAGTCAATTCTGGAATCTGTTAGTTTCTAATACTCTCCCATCCAGATAATAAAACATGTTCAATTCTGCTTAATTCTTTGAGCTTAACCAGGAGTGGGTTCTAACTTACCTCGCTGCCAGTTTGCTTCCACCCGCGCTGCATGGCCATGGTGAAAATTTCATTTAAAAATAATAATAATCTGAAAACAAGATGGCGATGCATGCGCGGTGCTGGAAACTCAGCTTCTGCACATGCGCAGAAGAAAGAAAATCAGGGATTTATTTTTTTTTAAATCAAATTTTGTTTAAAAAGATGGTAGCGTCCACAGACTGGCACCAACAGAACCAGTTTCGTGATGTCACCATGACATCACCAGCGGTTTGCTACCGGTTCTATAGAACCGGTGTGAACCAGGAGGAACCCATCTCTGCAAGATTGGTTGGATGCTGCCTTCTAGCTAGTTTGTCAATTAAAAATGAAAGAAAACTCCCAATCAAATGTAAATCTGTATACTTCTGTGCATAATGAAAGTTAATTGCAACCAGTAGCCTATTCACAATTCAACAGAAATAACAAAAGATTTCAAGTATGTAGGTACCTTCTCCAAAATTTACACGAAGAGATGCCTCCTAAATAATCAAGAGTGTGAATTAACCCATTTCTACTTACCAAATAGATTTTATTTATTTCAAGGAGGCAATGCCAGCTTCCACTCTCCTGTGTTTTGATTTGTTGCTGTTGACAACATAACTAATAAAGATGTCAATGCTCAGGATCAGGTATCTTCCAGTGCTATGAAAGAGATGCTTATGCTGAGTCTCCCCAAATTGTCCATCTATCAAGGCACATTTTACTTAAATCAAGGAGATTTAAAGCCAGTGATTAAAATCACCAAGGGAAAACTCATATTAAAGCCAAGGTGCTTTATGGATAGTTCTTCACATGTTTATCAAAACAAAGTAACCCAATGCTCCAATACATTAGCTTATAACTGAATGTTACAGTGAGAGGAACACTTTCTGTAGTGTTTTGGTAACCTTGGAATTAATTGCGTCAAACTGCAGATGTTGCAATAATGCATACCGTAAGGCCATACCTTTGTTTAGTTCTACTTTGCCTGTAAACTGTCTTTTCTGTTGTACCTATTTTAACATCTCATTTGCCTTCATTGGCCAGACTTCTTTACAGATAAAAATATCAGTCTAGTCTAGCCTATGCCTTTGTCCTAGTCTGCAGTCAATACAAAGTGCAAAACTTGGCGATTAAGTTGGACTGACACACTTTCATTATATTAAAAACTGAAATGAGTATTCATTTTTGCTAAATAGATCATTCAAAAAATGACATACTCTTTATTCATTTGTATTCATAAGTTTCCAAATTTTCCCAGATGATATTATTGGGTATGATTTTCCAATGTCAGTCACCCCAACTGTATGTCAATGATACATCCCATGCAGAGTCTTGTATAGCTATGGCACTTCCTCTACTTGATCTTCTACCCCTGTCTACTTCTGCCTCAATTGCTTATCTTTGGATGCCACCTTACTGATGTACTCCTGAATGCTCTGAGTTTCATCCAAGGCATTGGCTTTGATACTCATCAGATCCTGCCCCTTCTTTTCAGGCTGCCCTCTGGGTGTTCGACTTGATATGTGGTAACCTCCAGATATTATGAAGAGTTTCCTTGCCTTCACCTTGTCAGCCTCCCTGTCCTTCTTTTGCCAACTTAATATATGAGCAGGTTTTCTGATGAATGATATATCTAATGATATATCTGATGATATATCACTCAGAGTGCATAGCACAAACCGATAAAACTATTTTAAGGAAAATCACTTGTTTTTGTAAATGCATTATTAAAAACAATGCTTAAAAACCACACACACACACACACACACACACACACAGAGCCTGGATAGTGTAGTGGTTAGAATGCTGCTCTTTGATGCAGGCAATGTATTCAAATCCAGGCGTGTACCTATAGATTGCCTGCATCAAAGAGAAGCATTCTAACCACTACAATATCCAGGCGGGGTGTGTGTGTGTGTGTGTGTGTGTGTGTGTGTGTGTTGTTTTTAAGCATTGTTTTTAATAATTGCATTTACAAAAACAAAAAAGTGATTTTCTTTAAAATAGTTTTATAGGTTTGTGCTATGCTCTCTGAGTGATATATCCCAGACACTACTGTATCTCAAAGACAGGCATCATATTTTTTAGACATGTGTATTAGGTTACCTTGCCATTGCTCTGTCCAAACTTGTAATGCAGTTCCAAAAGACTTCTATACTGAAATATTTTCTTTGGGCTGAAATGATTCCCCACCCATGTTCTGTTTACAAGTAAAGAGGTTAAGAGACAAAAATGTATCTCTTTCTTTTCAATGACCTCAAATGGAAAATGGGAGACTTTGAAGTATACATTTTTTCCCAAACTTGGGATTGGGGATAGATTGCTGTTCAAGAGCAGTGAGTTGGAAATTTCTATCCAAAGTCTTACTAGATCTTAAGTACAGACCATTTTTTCCTTACCTCTTGAACCACCTTGTGGCGGAGGGTCAGAAACTAATGTACTAGGAAGCGATCATTTGTTTTACTAACAGATGGACAGAATTAGATACAGCTGTTATGTGTCTGTAAAAAATATAACTTCATTCACAGAGATTAGTAACAACCCAAATGCTTGTGCTCACATATTAGAGGTAATCCTAAATCCATTTTAATCCCACCTCTAATTTACAAGAAAGAAGGATACCTTCAACTATATAATAGAAAAGTCAAACTTCTCAAAGTCCTTTGCCATTTATTGTCATTTATTTTTGAGAAGGATTACTGAAATCCAAAATATATAGAAGGCACTAAATTGTCCATTCTCCTATATCTGTGATGGTGAACCGTGGCACCCGGAGCCATATCGGAGGGCAAGCAAGGCATTGCCCTATGTCAGCTCCAGTGCGCATGCGCCCACTGGCCAGCTGATTTTCAGCCTTCTTTTCAGCTGTTTTCGCTCTCTTCAGGCTTCAGGGAAGCCTCCTGAAGTGTGGGGACGATGAAAAATTGCCAAACTGTAGGTTCGAAAACAAACTTCCAGTTGGCCAGTTGGGCTGTTTTCGCTCTCTCCAGACTTCAGGGAAACCTCCTGAAGCGTGGGGACAGGGAAAAATGGCCCAACCGGAAGTTTGTTTCCGACCTTCCGGTTGGCCCATTTGACCATTTTTGCCGTTCCAGGCTTCAGGAGTCTGTTGTGAGGCCTGTGCAGGGGGCAGGGGGGGGGGAGTGCGCATGCGTGGGAGAGTAGAGTGGGGGTTGTATGCTTGTGCAGGGGGAGGGCATGGGTGTGGGCACGCAAGCCAAAAAAGATTCACCATCACTGTCCTATAAAGTAATAAAGTAATTATTTAAAAAAAATATGTTTCATATACTTAATATATAAATACATATATTTAAATGTAACACAAAACCTGAACCCTTGTGGTCCCCAACAGTGAAATCCTCATTTGATAAATTACTGTGAGATTCTGGAATCTGATCTTCTGAATTCAGTTTCTGTAACAGAATACTAATCTATCATCCCAACTGTTGTTTATAGAGTAAATCGTAAGATTACATAAATTGGTTCTCCTTTATCTACATAATGTTGATTTCATATAGGGAAATGTATATTGGTGTAGTGACAGGCATACTCACATTCATTTGGCACAATCAAACAAGGTTTGTCTCCTCCAAAGCCTCTAAATCCAAACAGCTTTTGGTATGCAGACAAATGTATTAGTTTTCTCACAGCCTGTCAAAGTCCTTCACCAGAGCAAGTCTCTACAAAGTTAACAAATCTTCTTGAAGTGTTCCATAAGGACTACACTTTTCATATACTCAACTGAGCCTAAATAAATCAACCAACTTTTACATGGCTAGAATCCCAATGATGAGGAGAGAAGCTAATCTATTCTTACTATACTTGATAATTAAGGAATTTGTGGCTTTGCACTTCCAAAACTAAGAGAATCAATGAGTGGCATGGCCAGATTTCTAGCAGGCAACCTGAAAATATCACAGCCCTAGGAAGAACCTAATAAACTTCATTACTGTTCTCTCCAATTTTATTTTGAGATTATGCTTGTCAAACCAGAGGCTATATTATTTCTGCAATATAGAACTGATCTGTTCATTTAAATTAGTCTAAGGAAATCAGACTGGTATCTAATCTGGATTAGGACTGTGCTGTAGCATCCTTCTCAGGGCAGGACAATTAAGAAAAAAAGCTAACCTTTTTGGGTACAGTTCTGCAGGTTTGATTTTTAACTCATATAGCCTTATCCTTCCTTGGTCTGTGAATAGCGCTTTCATTTCAGACTGGGTATGACTGGCTCATACAATAATTAAAGTTATGATCATCTTATATAAAATAAACCCCAAATCATGATTTCTTGATTTCACTATCCAGTTAATTGCCACCTTTCTTATCTATCCTTTGAATATTTTGCTAATGCTCAAAAGCTGTTTAATAATATACCCTTTGAGTTATTCTGAACATCTGGATGTTCCTTATCTGTAAAGAGACAGGGAGGGAAGGATAGGGAGAGAGAGAGGGGGGGAGAGGCAGAGAGAGGGAGAGGGAGAGATTGTAGTAGCTAGTGTACAGTTATGAAATACTACAATTACTGGTTTCAGATAAACAGAAATATTAGAATAAACTAAACTTCCTATCCCAAAGTGTATTGTGCTTGATTTTTTATTAGGTTTATTAGCTACTAGTGAGCACAGGTTAAAAAAGCATGGCAAACTATAGTATTCTTGTAATTCTTTTCTTATATGAGTCTGTCCTCCCCATCTCCATATTCTCATTTTTAAAGTAATATATATTAAAAAGTGACACAGTATTCATTAATAAACCAAATGCGCCCTAAGTAGAGAATGTCCAACTCAATTTGGATATTAACATACAGTATCAAGAATTCATTGCTTTAAAATGATGAAACTCTTAAGCCAAGACAGATATAAAAATGGCAAGTAAAAATTATGCTGATGCACAATATTTTTTTTCCGACAAAATGCTTTCCCGCAAATACAAATCTGCTGGGTTCACACACACAAACCCACCCCAGATCAACCGAGTGTTGATCTATTGGCTGCAATAGAAATTGACCAACTGGTTTGTCACTGAAGCCTGATGTCTGGACTAAGAGAGAGCAACTTGTCCAAAGCCATCCAGCCATCTTTCTAGATAATGTATGAAAACCTGATATACCTTGGAGACTTACAAGATTATTTTCAGCAAGCTGTCTCTGTATATTTATATTGAACCCGAAATCCGTGCCGTGATTCCCCCTCTCAGCAATTACTAATTATTGTAGGTTCAACTGTCTTTATAGTGCTTTACTTTCATTTGCATGTCACCAGATGGTTCCACTTGGGCCCCCTACTTCAATCAAATAATATGCACTATTGATTAAATAGTGATGCTAAATTGGTCAACAAATGAATAAAATGCTTTAGCTTTCAATAACTAGCATTAAAAAAAAGTAGAAAACCCACTTCTCACAGTTTTACCCCAGACCAGTTTCTCTCCCCCCCCCCCCAATGTATGGACTTTAGTGCTGAGAAGGGGCGTTGGTCTTACCTGATACGTCTCTTCTCATAGGGTGGAGCCAGTATTCAGGATGAGTTATCCTCATCCATTCAGAATGAGGACTGAGTCTGTTACTTTTTGCTGGATCCTCTCTCCTAGACCCAGCTTTGATGAATCCAAAGAAGCAGACTCGACGTGGCTAGCAACTGGACACAGTCAAGAAAAAATTAGTCTCCACTTCCTGTAATTAGTCAATAACATGGCCGCAGCCTGACAAAAAAGGGGAAAAAATTCTGGCAAATGAAAGGAGCCGTCCAAACTGCGATAAACATATAGGCATGGGCGGGGCTGAATACTGGCTCAACCCTATGAGAAGAAGCATATCAGGTAAGACCAACGCCCCTTCTCCATCGTGGATGGAGCCAGTATTCAGAATGGGACCTACCAAAGCCAAATGTCCCCCCGGGTGGGAATAGTCTGAGCCAGTTTCACTGTGACTCCGCGCGGAGCCTCTGCAAAACCATCTAGCCGAAGTCCGCATCTGCCAATGCATAAGAGTCAATCTTGTAATGGCGGATAAACTGAAAATGCGAGGCCCGGGAGATGCCCGACACATCTCCTCTAAGGACACCTGGGTCATCCACGCCATGCAGAGTGGGCCATGATCCCCAAAGGTCTGGCCAGTAATGAGATCTCGTATGCCTTGGCGATCATACCATGTATACAATGGCCAATAGTTGAGGAGGAAACCTTCAGTCCTAAGGACTGAGGCAGGAAGGCCACTAGAAGGGCTTCCATCTTGCGGAACTGGCGCGTCCTATCAAGGTATACTCATAAGGCCCTTGCGGACGTCCAGTGTGTGCCATAGTCTCTCCGATGGATGAGCCAGGTTCATGAAGAAATTGGGGAGGATGAGCTCCTGAGTCCTGTGAAAAGAGGAATTGACTTTGGGCAGGAAAGAAGGGTCTATCCGGAGAACCACCTGGTCCAAATGGAAAACACATAAGTCCTTTCGAATGGAAAGAGCGGAAAGCTCGGAGATCCAACGCGCCGACATGCTAGCCACCAGAAAGGCGACCTTGTACGATAGATACCACAGATTAGCCGACCTCAGCGGTTTGTAAGGGGGCCCCATCAGAGACTACAACAACCTGGGAAGGTCCCAGGTCAGATAGCGGTGAATCACTGGAAGACGAAGGTTGGAAACCCCCCCAAAAAACCATCGAACCGTAGGGAATTGAGCCAGAGATTTGACTTGGTCACAGGCAGGACTGCAGACAGGGCTGCCACCTGCCTGCAAAGCGTATTCAGGGCAAGACCCATGGCCAATCCCCACTGGAGAAATTTCAGGACCTTCGGAATAGGTATTTGCAAGGGCAAGTAGCCCTCAGATGTGCACCAAGCACAGAAGGATTTCCATGCCATGGTGTAGATCTTCCTGGTGGAGGGTCGGCAGGATGCCTGGATGGTAAAGATAACCTCGGGATATGAAGCTCAGCTACCTCGGCCAAGCACCTCGGATGACACAGAGGGCTTGGGCAAGAGACTCACGATGTCAAAAACAGTCCAAGTTGTAGACCCAAGAGATCAGAAAACACTCATTCAGGAAGGGAGACCTAAGTAGCCACATTTGTCCAGTCTGAGGACCAAGTCGAATCTGGGTCTAGGAGGGAGCAAAAAGTAACAGACTCAGTCCTCATTCTGAGTGGATGAGGACCACCCATCCTGAATACTGGCTCCATCCATGATGGAGAATTTCCCAGTCATCATGGTCATTAAAATTCTGCAAATTAAAATGTACACAATGAAGAATACTAACGCTGATCAAAATTATCCCAGATTAAATAGATGATAGAAATCTTTCCTTTCTCCAAACTTCTAATCCAAACTTCCCAGATTTAGTGCCTGAAATGTTATAATTCCCTTTAGCCCCAGCAAGTTTCACCTCCAATCACCTAATAGAGGCTGTAGTCCAATTATTCAAATCAGGTTGAGGAAACCTCTCCTACTTATTGCTCAACTCGTCAGCTTGACAAACATAAGTGTAAGAGTGTAAGTGTGTGTGTATATATGTGTGTGTGTGCGCGCGTTTCTGATAGAATTTCTTTACATCTTGACCCAAAACAATTACAGCATGCCAATTTTATTACCTATATCCATATATTTGTAATTTATTATAAAAATACCTTGTTTAGTTAGGAAATAAGGCCAGAAAACATTATTTTAATTTAAAAATATTAATTTTATTGATTTTAAATACTATGTCTGATATATATTAAGAACAGAACATCTAATTACAGCCAAGATGAAAGATGCTCTATTTTTTAAAAAAGAGACAAACCAACAGTATAAACAACCACAAGGTCAGTCTCTTTGTTCTGGAGAATAGTATCAGAGAGCTGGTGGTAATTACCACTTGTTATAATTAATACATAACTACTGCATACAAACACACACAGTAAGACAGATCAGGAAAATATAGCATTTCAATTAAGTTTAAGACCTAAACTGGATGACTCTTCCACCCTAGCTTTCCTCTCCAAACCATGTCCGAGAATATGAATTTTTAAAGAAGCATGGACAACATCCCAGTTGAAACAATCAGAATTGTCCTGAATCCAGAGACCACCAGCTGCTACGGTAATGGTGAGGAATTGTGAATTTTGCTGTTCGACAATAACTGGGAATGCCTACTCTAGTTGAAAAGGAAGAAGTGGGAGAGATGGAAGGAATGTTTGTCTATTTGTTTGTCTCTGGTCCATTCAAGACTACCATTTGCAACTGTTTCTCCTTCCAAAATAAAAAAAATAAAAAGTTGTAGGCATTCAACAGGATGGAAAAAAGCAGACAGGAAAAAGAGAAAGTCTGAACAGACAGGATAGGAGAAGTAAAAATTAAACACACCTTTCTCTGCATTTCTTGGCAGCTTTTGGCTAAAACAAAAGCAGCACCATTAGAGAAGATAGAAAGGAAAAAGCTGAGATATTTGGTAGAAAAAAATAAAGGAATGTCAGGTATGGCCTAATCAAGGGAAAAAAAACAGGTGAGAAATAGGGATCTTTGAGAAAATACACTTTCAGTCAGATGAGAGACCAGATGAAAATGGCTGATCAACTATTTATTTATTTTATTACATCACTGCTTATTTAGCTCAATAGTTACATGTAGCTTGAAAAAAACTAGAACTTTGCAGGGGGAAAGTTAGGATGGTATATATTTTATATAACATAATGTCAGTTAAAGTCACAAAAATGATTAACTAATTTTTTTTTTAAAAAAAAACATAGTATACCAAATTTTTATCTGAAAAAAATTAAGGACAGATGCCACATAAAAAGTTTGGGTTGAAAATAAGAATTTTGGAAGGAAGCGTTTAGCACAGTGGTTCTCAACCTGGGGGTCGGGACCCCTTTGGGGATCGAAGAGCCTTTTCCCAAGGGTCGCCTAAGATCATAGGAAAAGACAAATTTCCCATGGAGTTAGGAACCGGAAGAGAAACATACAGAAACGTTATTAGGAGACTTTGACCGACTCAGCACTGGGCTCTTTTTTATTCCCGCTTTGCACATGCCCGCGCCCCCTCCTCCCCGTTGTCGGGCTTGCTCTGCATTAGAACCTTCCTCCGCTTTTTTTCCCGCTTTGCATGCGCGGCCATGCCCTCTCGTCCCCCTGTTGTCGGGCTTGTTCTGCATGTTAGATATTTACATTACGATTCATAACAGTGGCAAAATTACAGTTATGAAGCAGCAACAAAAATAAGTTTATGGTAGGGGGTCACCACAACATGAGGAACTGTATTAAGGGGTTGAGCATTAGAAAGGTTGAGAACCACTGGTTTAGCATAAATAAGATGATGTCAAATATGCCTATCTCCCAACTGGGAACTCTGCCTTATGTTCAGTAATTCCCAATATTATGAGTCACTATTCAGCATTACCGGATAACATCATCTTTCTCCTTTGGACTCTTCTGCATTTATAGCCTGCTATCCAAGACTCAGGGAGATAAGATTTCCTGAGAGGCTGGGCACAAATTATTTCTATGCCAGAGACAGAAAATCAGCACCAAGACAAATACTTGCTTGAGTTTCAAGCAAGTATTTGTCT
>JANHGD010002174.1:113114-129267 GCA_027560375.1 Imantodes cenchoa
AAAGAGGGGTAGTCTTATATGGCGAGTATATCCCAAACTCTATATTTTAACTGAAAAAGTAGGGGGTCGTCTAATACACCCAGTCGTCTTATACGCCGGAATATACGGTAGTTTGGGTAATGAAACATCTGCAAGAAAACAACCAGGCTCAGAGAGCACCAAGGAACACCCCTTCCCCCAAATTAATATATGATGCTCTGTTTGAAAGCAGAGACAATACATTTTCCACTATTACTTTCCTAGGAAGATTAAGATGTCTAAATTATTACCGGAATTCAGTTCTCTAATTATGTATATTATATTGTAAAGTCTTATTTCCTTGAATGTATTCTGTCCTTTTTTCCCATGTAACATAAATCATAATTTTACCATTTCATACTAAAAACTGGCTATATTACATAATCCATAAAGTCCATATAAATTTCATCCCAGACATTGCTTTCATTGCTGTCTCCTCCTCCCCCTCTCCCCCGCTGCCATTGCAAAATCATTGCATATCTAAATCCTCAACTGTGATCATTTGAGTTTATTACATAGTTGACACTTACTGGCTTTTCTTCATCTTCAATAGCATCTAAAAAGAAAGATCAAACCCATAAACAATATAAAGTAAAACCATAGCTTGAATAAGGACCAACTAAATAATTTCTTTCATTGCAAAACAAAGGAGTATTTAACCTTACATATTTCTTTCTGTCTCAAATTCATACAACTATCACTGAATAATAGTTGGGCTAAACATGATCAAAGTAAATACAAATTTCTTTAATCAGCTGACAACATAAAAACAAAAATAAGCAATCAAAAGAAACTGTACATTTATAATCCTTTTGTTGGAATACAATGTTGGACTAAGTTTAATGGTTAGTTAGTTGAATAAAGGTAAAGATTCATGATCAGAAATGCTTTCTGGGGCTTTAACACTTCAAAGCTGCCTAGTCTTTGGCATCCATTGGTGTCAGGATTATGGAGCGCTGCAATTTTATTTCTAAAGATTCATATTATTTCTACATAATACCAGCTATAATTTGGGGTTGGAAATCTGTCGTAAATACAATATTCCTGTAAAGAAGCCTTTAAAATGTCCACTTTTGAGAGGCTGAGTAGATAATGTGGATCTAAGTCTTCTTTTCTATTCTATTCTATTCTATTCTATTCTATTCTATTCTATTCTATTCTATTCTATTCTATTCTATTGCTTACCTGAGTACAAAAAGAAGAGTGTCAGGGTGAAAACCAAGCAAAAAGCCACCTTCATGTTGATAGGAAAAATCACACCAGAGCTCTTCCACTGAAATAGCTTCTAGCTATCACGGACACAGGTGCTGTTTAAGCTCTAGCTGGGCATTTATGTTTATATATAAGCATACCACCCGCAGCCTTATCAAAAGAAGATAAGAGAATGTTGACATTGCAAGTCTCTATAGGCAATTTTCAGTTTCCCCATTCTATTAGTATAGGGGAATGTGAAAAGCTTGTGTTAGTCAGCTTCAATATTGAGTGATCTTTGGGAACAGTAAACATTTGTTAAATCATAAATCATAAGCAAGTAAATCATTTATACGTTCAAAGGGGAAATGTGAAAAATATAATTACTCACCAAATATCAGTTATATATTAAAGGTCCCACAGAATACAGTTCTTAGATAGCCTCACAATAATCTTCATGTGTTTCTAGATAAGATCCCGATTATGAAATTCTACCACAAAGCAATGAAATTGTGTTATTATTACAGTTGATTGAAGAGCTATGGCTGAGAAGAATGACCATTTTGCTATTCCTTAAAGAGCTACTCTATGTGTACTCTTGCAATCTAATAGCCAAGAGGCTGTTTCTCAACCTTGGCAACTTGTGTAATGAAATTTCATTTTAATGTATGCTGATTAGTGTACATTTAAAGTTATTCTAAGTCTAAGTCTAATTTTAAGGTATATGAAGTTCACCTCACAGAATACCTATTTCCTCCAAGTCCCATAATTCTGTAAGCTATTTTCTGGCTATGTGAACTCACAAATATTTAAATAGAAAAATAAACTGATCAAATAGTATAGTGTGTATGTTATCATATTACAAATATAACAATGTGTAAAGTTCTGCTAAGTGCTACACTAACATTTCGTATAATCAAGTGCTAAATGTGTAAGGAAATTGTCATCTTTTCCCACCTAGAATTAAGGTTGCTTGCAAAAATTGTGATATATAGCTTCAGCCTTATATGACTGAAATGGCAATTTCTCAGCCCCAGCTATTCAATCAGTTGTAATAATAGAACAATTTCATTGCTTTGTGATGGACTTTCATAACTGAGATCATATCTAGAAACACATGCTCAAGATTATTGCGAGGCTATCTAAGAACTGTATTCTGTGTGTTCTTTAATAAGAATGTACACGCACCCTCACAAATGCATTGCTATCATGTAAACTAAAAGCATGTCTCTAGAAGCCCAAAGGTGATCATCTAAAAAATGTAAATTAATATTCCCCAGTCATTTCATTTGATGGCATCCAGGTTCCGTCAGGGAACCTTAAGACAGTTTGGGAGGACTGCAACATTTCTTCCTCCTTGCATGAAATTAGGTTCGGGAACAGAAACTCCATCTTATTCTTCTGATATCAGTGGCTGAAAACATTCCTTTCTTTTTTGGAGGGACTAGAAAATATGATTCGTTTAGGAAAACAAGCAGCTGATATCTGAAGGTTGATTAAGTTTAATATTTTCCCTTTCACACACTTGTGGCTTTCCTTCATCCTTAAAAGCACAAAGTTGTAAGAATGGCAAACAATACAATGTCATATGCATATTTACATAACACACAAAGGTGGTCTTTCTCATTTTTAAATTTTAGGATAAAGGTACGTATCCTTTTCTGGGCCAAGAACCAACTTCTGGGCATAATTCTGAGTCTTTATCTTTACCTTTTATCTTTATATTTACTCAAGCTTCCCACCTCTTTTGTAAGCAAAACCCACTGTTATGCAGATACGGGTTTTTTTAAAAAAAGAATGATCATCCATACTTGACAAATGTTAAAGAAAAAATAAATATGCCACTTATGTTTGACTAGATAAAATTTTAAAAGGCACCTGGTTGATTTATGAGCTGATCTTGGCAAGATAGTGGTTTAGAAGAAGTGTCTTGGTTCTCTTCCTTACTATGATTTCATCAGCCTGATCAGGCTTTTTTAAAAGTTCTGTATCTATGTTTAAGTTGCTTGAGACCATCCCAGGACTTGTGACCCACAGTTTGAGAAGTCCTATAGTGATTTTCCCTGTGATATAATCAAACCTATATAAGTAGCCACTTGCTTTTATTTGGTTCTGATATGGAACCCTTTGAGACATGCACGTCAAGTTTCTAAGAAAAAAAATGCCACAAAACGTCTGCAAGAAAACAATCGAATTCAGGAAACACCAAGGACCCCTCATTGTTTAATCCCATTTCCCCAGGTTGCCTAACACACCGAATCTTAAAAGTACCACCATGGATGAATTCATAACGTATTACTTGCTGGATAAATTGTGAGGTTTCAACACCATTTATTAGCCTGAAATGACCAAGTTTAAGGCAACTTACTGAAAGATTTGAAATTGACAAGGGCAGCGACAGACACATCCTGCCCGCCTTGACGGGTTCTCTGGTGATTTTTGTGAATTGCTTGGAAAGTTTTTAAGCAGCAAAGCTGCCGGAAATATTTTAAATGCAGCGAGGGTTTGAATCATCAAGCCGACAATGCTTTCAATCCTATTCTGAAGTGGCGCTTGGAATCCCTGAAGGGCTGGGTGAGTTTAGTCAAGCCCAAAATTAAATCCAGAACAGCAGAGATGCTCTGGCTTAAGAAACTGACCAGTCTGTGAGCAGCAGCAGGGTGATTATTCTAGTCTATTCTCCAAAGCACCAGAAGGCTTGGAAGCAATGGATCAGCAGTGGGTTGCTCCCGGTTCGGACCAGTTCTTAGAACCGGTAGCAGTGGCGGCAGGAGGCTCCGCCCACCCACCTGGGATGCTTCTACCCATGCGCAGAAGTGTCACGCATGCAAATGGGTGGCAATGTAATTTAGAAGCCATCACTACAATAGATGGAAACTAATCGAGGAGAGAAGCAATCTAGAACTAAGGAGAAAATTCCTGACAGTGGGAACAATTAATCACTGGAACAGCTTGCCTCCAGAAGTCGTGGGTGATCCGACACTGGAGATTTTTAAGAAGAGATTTTTAAGAAGAGACTGGACAACTATTTGTCTGAAATATAGGGTTTCCTGCTTGGGCAGGGGGTTGGACTAGAAGACCTCCAATGTCCCTTCCCACTCTCTTGTTGTGTTGTGCTGTGCTGTGCTGTGCTGTGTTGTGTTCTACTCTACTCTATTCTAGTCCACTCCACTCAACTCCCACTCCACTCCTCTACACTCCACTCCACTCTACTTTACTCTATATACTCTACTCTAGTCCACTCCACTACTCCACTCTACTCTACTCTAGTCCACTCCACTACTCTACACTCTACTTTACTCTACTCTACTCTAGTCCACTCTACTCCACTACCCTACACTCTACTCTACTCTAGTCCACTCTACTCCACTACTCTACACTCTACTCTACTCTACTCTAGTCCACTCCACTACTCCACACTCTACTTTACTCTACTCTACTCCATTCCTCTCCACTCCACAGTTAGAACTGAAGGTTTCTTGGATGAGAAGTGAAACATTTTCCAGGAACCGCCCCCCCCCCCAAAAAAGTCCAGTTTATTTATTTATTTAGAAAATGTATATAGCCACCTACTTGCTCGTAGCGACTCTATTGCCTTTTGGAAAAGCACCTTTGGGACAACCATGACCTCCATAGACAGTCAGCTTCTTTCTATATATCCCAAAGCAGTGGGTGGTTGCTTCATCACAGAATGATGTTGGCTTCATTCTTTAGACAGGCAACAGGAAGGCTTGGAAGCAATTAGCTTGGAAACTAATGGAGGAGAGAAGCAACCTAGAACTAAGGAGAAAATTCCTGACAGTGGGAACAATTAATCACTCTTGAATTAAACAGCTTGCCTCCAGAAGTTGTGGGTGGTCCAACAATGGAGGTTTTTTAAAGAATTGGACCACCATTTGTCTGAAATGGTATAGGGCCGTGATGGCGAAACTATGTCATCCGGAGCCAGTGGCGGATTGCTACCCACACGGGCCACACTGTCGTGCGGGTAGCACCATTAAAATGACGAATGGCTCCGGAGCCACTGGCACCAGGCCGCTTGTCACGGCCATTTTTAAAAAAAGTTTTGGCTTCTGCGCATGTGCAGAAGCCGAAATCTCATGCAAGTACGCTTGCCCGAACGAGATTTCGGCTCATTTTTGCTTCCGTGCATGCGCAAAAGCAAAAATGAGCCAAAATCTCATTCGGGCAAGTATGCTCGCGTGAGATTTCAGCTTCTGCGCATGCACAGAAGCCAAAAATTGCACGAGTGGGGCACGCCCACGCCAGCTCCGGTAGGGGCGGGTAAGTGCAACCCATCCCTGCCCAAAACTGGCACCTAAAAGAAGAGTAAGATTAATCAAATAACAATGTTTAATTCTCAAATATAAGAAGCAGCCATCCTTATTACAAAAGGGAGTGACAACTGTCAGAAGCCCTTCCCCAAAAATTCATGGGCAAAATCTGATAAAGGAGTACCAAAATTCCTAGCTCAACTCTATACTAAAGTAGACCAAATTCAATGAGAACTGAGCATATTCAGTAAGAGAGCTGTGAGAATCCTTTGAAAATCCTGCTTCATAACTTTTTTAGGTAATTAGCTATGAACACAATGATATAGAAAGACACCCAGGAGCAACTTGCAAAGCAACCATCCAAGTCTGAAAAAAAGGTGCTTTGCATGCATTCCTACATATCCAAAATATTTATTTCAAAACACTGTACCACCTTAATTTTGTATATCAGAATCGAACTATTAAAACTAAGAAGCCATTATGATGATGGAAAGACTCATAGTGGAAACACTGTCTTCAGTGCAGTAAAAACCCTTTACTACCAGTTACTACCAGTTCACGTGCACCCTCATGCGCACGTGCGATGCTACTGCGTATGCACAGACGCATCCTAGGGGGCTGGGCAGAGCCTCCCACCACCGGCGCTACCTGTTCTTAGAACCGGGCCAAACAGGAAGCAACCCACCGCTGGTACACCCATCAGACATATTTTTAAAAACCAAGCCTGCAGTCATACAGTAGGAATAACCAGGACAATTGAGTCTGATACTTGTTTTTTTAAAATGCCTCTTTCCTTTTTTCTAGCTTTCCTTTTTTTATAAAAATATAATATTGAAGGATGCCAATGCAATAATATTGTCATAAAGTATAAAAAAGAAGCTGACAAAACAAGTCACAAATAGGCACAACAGGCACATTCTTTATACTTGAGGCTTGGCTGATTCCCAGCTCTTCTATAGGATTACCACAGGGAATAAAGGGCCTTAGTATTGCTTAAACCACCAAGCAGTCAACAGCTGTCATGTCGCCAACAATCTGTCTTTTTAGGTAGACACCATACATGCTGCCACCAGCTAGTTTCACTCTAATGTAGTAAACCAAGAGCAAGCGTGTCTTTTGACTCAGTTATTAACAGATCACTGTAGGGGACAGATGAATAAGAGCCAGGATTTTGCTGTTTGTCAAATTGGAGGGAACAGGCATACAAATCATAAAGGTGTATAACTTAGTTCCTGCAGTGAAAACAACAGCACCGACAGAAACATAATTTACTCTCCAGCTTTGAAAGAAGCTATTGAAAGACGATTCAGAAATAACAATACCTATGCTATTTTTTTGTTTAAAAAATCCACCAGGATACCATTGATTGCTACTGTAACTGAAGTGAACTTCAGAGAATGCAGCTCATAAACATTGTTTAGTGCCATAATACCATTGCATTGTTTTGGATCATAATACCATACCACAATACCATTAGATCTACATTTACTTTCATAGAATATGTGGAATAATGGAACTTCCCCATTCCTATCTTCCTGTGCCATTTTTAGCACATCCAAGTCCACTGGTCCACTTTCAGCTGTTGCCTAGTCAACTTTATTAGCTCCCAGCCAGTTCTTCCACCATTCATCTTAATTTCTCCAGAATTATTTCTGAGGGCAATTTATCAATCATAAGCTTTCTAAGACTTCTTCTGTTGGCAAATTCTGCATATTCTGTTCCTTCTTCTATGAGAAATTAATCTGAGTCTTATATTCATATCTTATCAGCAAGAAAAGCAAAGAGCAAAATGAATGTGTGAATGCTGGTGGAAGCCAGCAAGATATGGACATTAGCGTTTAAAATAGAATGGCAGTGGGCAAAACATTTAATCCAAGTAGATTACATATTCATGTAAAAATAATATAAGGAGATAACTTTTTTTAAAAAAAAAACCTGTTTATAAATATTAAATTGATGTAATTGATGCAATGCATTTATAAATATAGGCACTGTGTGTCTATTGACATTCTTTCAACTCAAGCACTTTTCTTTGCGAGACTGTAAGAGAAAAATTAAAAAAGAAACTACATTACATTAAACTCTACTTTACCACAAATATACATACAAATTTTTGAAATAAGTATTTTTTTCCAAAAGTATGCATGATCCTCAAAAGTCTAAAATGATCATTGTCACCAATTAAACATGCATTCTGCCCCAGCTTCCTGCCATCCTTCACCACTTCCATTAAGAACGTTTCTGCTTAAGAGTCGTCTCCCTTCGCAACAGTATGCACTATTTGATTCCACAATGTTTAAACATATGCATTTTCTAATTAAAAACTGAAGCCCTAGGCTTGCCTGTGATTCATGTTTGGCAGGCAGGTTCAGTTTAATGGTTCAAGGCAGCATGTGTTTTCAAAAGGAAATACTTCATGATATCCATCTCTAATAGCCAAAACAGAATTTTTATGTATTTCATAATATGAATGTATCAAACATAGATCTTAGACTTTAAAAACATATTATAATGATTTAAAATAACTAACATTCAAAAACATAAGAAGCTAATAAGAGGAGTGATGGTTATTTTTAAGAGGATACTCAAACCTCAGTTGTAAATAATTACAATAATAGAAAAAAAGGGCTATCAGAGAATCAGTGTGGTTGCACAAAAGTGTGATGAAGAAATATACACATATAGGAGATGGATCTTCATCAGGGAAGAATATGGATAGGTATCACAGAATTATAGAAGTGTCAGAAAGTGTCCATGGAGATTCTCAGTCATCTAGGTCATGGTTTGTCCCAAAGGTGCTTTTTCAAAAGGCAACTAGACTTTCTTTAAAGACGTTTCACTTCTCATCCATGAAGCTTCTTCAGTTCTGATTGGATGGTGGGAAATGGAAGGATTTATACTCCTTGCAGACAGCTGGTCATTTGCATTCTTTTAGAGAGAGTCGTTGAGGCCATCTGGAGGTTAATCTGTGTCCCCAGGGTCACCTGAGTAGTGCAAATGAAAGGACTATGTTATAGACTGGAGAGAGATGATGTCATATCGCTCCCCCTCTGTTAAATAAGGGTTGTTTAATTTTGACATAGATAGCCTCTTCGGCCCCTCTTTCAAACCAGTTGTCTTCTCTGTCCAAAATGTGGACTTTGCTGTCTTCAAAAGTTGTCCTCTCTGTCTTTGGCTTTTAAATGCAGATTCAGGTGCAGATATAAACCCTTCCAATCCCCACCATCCAATCCAAGCTGAAGAAGCTTCTTGGATAAGAAGCAAAATGTCTTAAAAGAAAAACAAGAAAGGCCATTTGCCTCTTGAAAAGGCACCTTTGGGACTTAAGGGCTGTGTCTGTGTGGTAATGCTAAATGTAATGAACGTTCTAACTTGATCCAACAATGCTCTTATTATATGTTTGCATTTTGTCTTCACAAAAAAATTCTTTGAAATTTTCTTAAATAATATTTATTTCTATCCAATTAATATTTTATGATAGGAAATATTGCCTAGCATACATGAAACATTTCCACATAAATTCATAAACAATATAATCATAATTACTGTAAATTTGGGATTGTGTGGGAGGAAGACTTTCTAAAACTGTGAACCTGGATATCTCAACACAAGGTGATATTGATAGTGGTACATTGTTTATTGAAAGATAAATACTTTTATGACATAGCAGTAAAAGTATTTTCTCTCTTATTTTCTTAATTTAAATTTTGTAATAGAGGCCTTGAAATGGGCTTTGAATCTTAGGGTAAGAAAACAGGCTATTCAACTTGAGTATTAAACTATCCTGACTAAAGATAAAACAGTATCAAGCTGATGATTAAATAACCATAAAATAACTGAAACACAGTTATATTGGGATGACTCTCCAGTTGTCAAAGTACCAGTTTTCATTTATTTTAGATACAGTTACTTTCAGACTAGTACAGTTTTGTGTACTTAAATGTGGCTAAATATCTGTAGATTTGTAAAACTAGAGTGTAAACTGCTTTGCTGACCCTGTAACAATTGTATGCTCTTTTTATTTCATTTGAAATAGAAACTGTTTAATTATTTATTTTTCAACTCACACAATTTGGTTAGTAACTGAAATAAAGTTACTATTACTATATTAGGCTAATTCACGTTATTAGAATTGAATTGCCAATGAAATGAGTTGGACCTAAGTTATGACTAACTTCTCTCATTGATTTCTGCTTAACTCTGAATGATGCATACAAGGATGTACTGTAAATCTGGATTTCATACATTTGTTTTGATTCCAATCATAATATAAAATGATGAAGATAATTTAAACTATGTATTGAACTTCTAAATATTAATGGTGGAAGACAGAACATTACTGACTTGATTTAATTCTTAGCACTTTGCAGACCATCCATCTTTTTAAAAAATGTTCTCAGTAAAGACATGAATGCAATGAACATTGGTATAGTATCATTCATTTTCTGCTCAGCAACAGAACATTATTTTAAAAAGGTGAAGTCTTGATATGATGCTTCATAATGTACCTACTCAATAAGAACATATTAAAATTCTGATGAAAATAAGATATGTAATGAAAACTGATTAAGCTGCGTTAGTGTTCCATTTTCATTTTTCAAATTATATGTATGATGAGCAGATGATTCAGCAACTGAAGTGTAAAAAAATGTCCTAAGCTACTGATATGCAGAAAGGCCCATTCAAGTGGAATTTTCAACAGCTGTTTGCAGGCTTCATTAAGACTCATTATAGGTTGCCATGTAATGGGAGCTTATTTTTTCAAATAATCCGTTCCACAATATAAATCCTATGTCTTTCTTAAAGGCAGAACTAGAAAGAACATAAAAATGCATACATGTTATGTATGCTCACATGTCCGTACTCTACATACACTTGTACATACGCATAGAAACCAACATATATATAGGCTAATTAGATAACAGAAAGACAGGCATTCAAACTAAAAAACAATCATAAAATTGATTCTAGACATTTGAAATGACAGCAGGTCAACAGGAGTTTCATCAACTGGAAATTTTCAGAAATTGTAACAGTGGAGAATATATGTCGCTCAAGGTTGAATTGCTGATGTTCTTTGAGCATGGTTTTTTTCTTGCAGACATTTCATTACTAGCCTAGATAACATGATGTGCAGGATATATTGATTAGTGGTATTGTATCTTCTTTGACTGGCATGCTACCATCTGGTGCTTATTGTGATTAAATGCCAGGTCCCCTTTGGTGGATGTTGGTTCATAGATAAGTAATAAAGGAAGATGTACTCAGTTCTTTGTACCCCTTTCTTTGGACTAAAAAAGTCCTTTTAAATGTTTCATAAATTGGGTTTCTCTTCATTTATTCACATTAAGCATTATTGCTACACCAGATTCTTTTCTGATTATCAAACCAAGGAAAAACTGAAGAGGACATTTCCCATTGTTAGCCCAAATTGTGCTTGTTCTCCTCTCCTTTATTATTGGATTCTTCTTATTATTTCAAAGAAGAAATAAAAATAATGCTAATACAAATGCAGATTTAAAAGAATTTAGAAAGAATAGTAAAAATGGAGAAAAGAGAAAAAGAAGCCAATATAAGCAACGCAGTAGAGATTGATAACTAATAAGACTTAATCAGGAAACCTAAAGTGTAATATGGCTAATATATTGTATTATGCCATTAATGAGTGTAAACCTTTACTCTAGAAATGGTTTCTAAATAAAACTATGCATCATATTTACTGTTTAGATATGGAATTATTCTAGACAACAAAGCATATTCCCACAGTTTAATTAACCATTCTTCCATAGAGGGCATCAAAAATCTTTTCCAATAAATGGTGTATGAAATACCTGCAGCTGTTATTATATATATTATCAGTTCAGTGACTGTTGAACAAATGCATGGCACATGAAGTTTAATGGAAATATCTCTGGCTGAATCTCAAAATTTACTATAATAAAGGAAACAAGGCAAGCTTATCCTCTTTTTCCCTTCCTCATTCTTATTGACATTGGAGCTATTAAAAAGGAAGATGCTGTATGTCGGGAAAATAAAATTTCAGGAATTAAATTAGCAACCCCAGAAACTTTGACTGAAATTATATGCTAGTGATGATATATTTACATTTACTAAATAAATTGATAACCATATTTTATCATCAAAAGTACTCTTTCAAATTGAAAATAAAATACACATAGGAGTATTAGGATCTCAGATAAATAAGGATAAACTCAAAAATTGACATGGAATGTAACTTGGGAAAAAAAGCAATATTTAAGGGGTTAAATCTCTTTATTTTATTTTTATATATCTTGATACATTATTGTGTTTCAATATAATAATATTTAGAATAGAATGGAATAGAATAACAGAGTTGGAAGGGACCTTGGTGGTCTTCTAGTCCAACCCCCTGCTTAGGCAGGAAACCCTATATCACTTCAGACAAATGGTTATCCAACATCTTCTTAAAAACTTCCAGTGTTGGAGCATTCAACATTATACAACATTAATGTTATTTATATTTATTGAATATTTTAGATAAGGTAAAAAGCAAATCTAAATAAAAAGAAGAGAAAACAGCAAGAAAGAAAACTAAATTGATAAAATATAATGACTTCCCAAGTTCTATTCAAGTGATATTACCAAACCTATAATCTCCCATCCATTTTAACAGTTCCAGTAATCCATGTTATCATCTGCTTCAAAAGTAAAAGTCAAAATTCATAATTTCATTTTTTCTTCTGTTAGCAAAATGCATGTAAAATATTTCCAATCTTTTTTTTTTAAAGCACTTGTTTTTCGTGACCAAACAGGTTTGTTTTGCTGTTTCTGCTAGTTCTGTCATTTTTAAGATCCATCCCTCCATTGCGGGAATTTCAACACAGTTCCATCTTAGTGCAAATTGATAAGCGATACAAATTTAACAAGAATTAAAATACAAACAAGAGAAAAAAAGGATAAAGGAAGAAAAAAAAGATCTATTTGGTTTCTAACTTGTACCTTTTTGTATATTTGTTCATTTATAATATGTAGACATTGAAGACCCCTTAGAAGCCAGAGCAAAGGGATTATATTTGGCATGCTGTATGATTATAAGATATTACCAACTTTTATAGTCCCACAAAATATACTGCATGAGATCCATGTACTCATATTATGTTTATATTTTTTAAAAAGAATTGATTAAACTGTAAACCACATTTAAAATGAAGAGTTTGGTCTAGTAGTTAAGGCACTAAGTTAGAAACCAGGAAACTGAATTCTAGTCCCACTTTACGTATGAAAGCCAGCTGAATGATTTTGGGCCAATCACTCTGTAAGCCCAATTCCCCTCACAGGGTTGTTGTTGTTGGAAAAGCAAAGAATATTACAGTAGGTGTAACACCTTGAGTTATTTGTGAAAATAATAAAGGTATCAAAGGAGATTACTTGTAATTCAGCATGAAAGTTAAGAAGTTTAAAACCCAAATGACTTAAACTGTTTTTTGTGCATTTGTGTGTATATGCACACATTTTTTTTTCTTTCAGGGCAGAAGAATAGATACGCTTTTGAATGTATAAAGCATCCTTAAAGGTGAATAATATCCTAATAAGTCACCCAATAGAACTAATAATGGCTGCAAGGGAACCACTCAAAAGCTATCAACTACTTATGTTGTATCATAAGTAACAAAACAGAACCATTGGAACAATGCTGAAAGGATATCTGGTGATTTCCCTCTTATTAGAAATGTGGTATGTATAGTTAAGAAGACAAGAAAAGACAGAATATGTGATGGGGAAAAAAATAACATTTTATTCTTCTTGGAAATGTGTTCAGACAGAAGCGATTTCATTTATAAAGAATCTTCTTCAGGCAGTTAATTAGCTTTGACAGTCAGTTCTTGCCAACCAGATTATTGAACTGTTGCAGATTTGAAATTCTTTAAACTAACATCTTGACATTGCTGGTAGGTGTGTTAATATGAAGACATGAGGAGAATTTATTAGCTTTCGTGGTGAGTGTGCTAGTGAGTTGCTTTAGATTATCCAAACACAGGTTGCACTTGCTGTTGAAAAGTTATAATTGCATTTTGAAATGTTATTAGCTTTCTTTGAGATAGAAAATGGCAATGGCATTGAAAAGGATGCGTTGTGTACATAATAATGAATCTTAATGAAGAAACTGCCAACTTTCACAAGTATCAAGCTGCTAAAAGGTATTGTAAGAGTGAATGTACTTTTTAAAAGGCATCTCAACTATCTGATTGTAATATTTAGACACTGAAATCTTGACCAATCATCATTGTGATCTCAAAAAATAAAGAATAGCTACATTCTTAAATACAAAGAGAAGCAAATTGCTAGGCAAAGTTCATATTTATCATCCTTTTTGGAGTTGGAACCTTGCTTCTTGGGCAACAATTTTCATCAATTTATAATGCAAATTTAGGGCAATGTATTGCATATAGAAATTCAGCTCAAGTTTGCATAATAATAATAATAATAATAATACCTGAGTTTAATTGTGATTGAGTACAGTATCAGATCAATGCCTTGAACGTTTTGCTTAAGATGGATTGAAATCCTACTTTTTAAATGTAAGACAGCACTTATTACTATCCTAGTCATAGCACTGACTTAAGTGTAGTGTGTATTGACCAGCGAACAGCTATGATGTGTATCTAGAATTTCCTATGAAAATCTTACTGAGTATTTTTTTTAGAATGACCAGTATTATAAGAATTAGTTTATCTGTTCCACAGTGTCAATTGAATGATTATTAACTATTTGCATATTATTATTCAAATAGTGCAAGTTAAGCATAGTGCAAGTTATTGATGTTTTTTCTTCCAATTTTCGAACCATACTCTTCTTTCAATCTGCTCCCTCCAATATATACAACGTTATCTGTGTCCTTTGCCAACCTGAATTTGTTTTACCCTGTTCCATCTGGACTTTTGATTTATGTCCTGTGTATAGGTTTTGCAGGAGGACAATAAGATGTTTTAGATTTTCCATTTTCTCAAGGACATTCTACAGTTTGACATAGTTGTCACAATCAAAGTTCTTTCTGTAGTCCATGAAACATCTATTGATTTCTTCTTGATATTCTTTGGCTTTCTCAATTATCCAGCGTGCAACAGCAATAATGTTTCTTATTCCTTAACTATTTCTAAAACCTGCCTGAAAACCTGACATTTCCTTTTTACAATGGGCTTTACTCTGTATTAGCTGATTAATTTCCTGGCATGTGAAATAAAGGACAAGGTTTAATACTTGGCACACACTGTTAAATCTTCTTTCTCTGGTATTGGTATACAGACCTATTTCTTCTAATATGAATATTATGGTGTCATTTAGTCAGACTTTTATACTGATTTTTGTTTTCCTGCTTGCCATATTTTTATGTAACTTTCCAATGTAGTAATAACTCGAATGCTAATCTATCTTTATCACCAAGAATTAGATGTTCTTCTAAATAAAAAAATATTCTAAGATACCTAGTATGTTGATATCCAATTTCAATATATTACACGGTTTCAGTATATTGTTTTGTACTGTATGAACTTCATCTTATCTGATTATCAGAGGATAATCAGAACTGCAGAAAAAACAATTACTGCCAACCTGCCTTCCATTGAAGACCTGAATACTGCATGAGTCAAAAAGAGGGCTGTGAAAATATTTATAGATCCCTCACATCCTGGACATAAATTGTTTCAACTCCTACCCTCAAACAATGCTATAGAGCACTGCACACCAAGACAACTAGACACAAGAACAGTTTTTCCCCCGAATGCCATCACTCTGCTAAACAAATAATTCCCTCATCACTTTCAAACTATTCACTATTCTGTGTGTGTCAGGCTTAGTTCCTAACCATCCCCACCATCCAACACCTAAAGACTGAACCACGTGGGTCTGGTTCACAGAAATAAGATTTTGATATCACAATTATTCTTCTTTGATAGACGTTAATAAAGTGATACACAGTATGTAGAAATTCGTAGTCATCCAGGTCATTGTTGTCCCAAAGGTGCTTTTTTCAGGAGGCAACTGGACTTTCTGGATTTTTTTCTTTTGAAGACGTTTCACTTCCCATCCCACAAGCTTCTTCAGCTCTCTAAGGATAGTGGGGGAATGGAAGGATTTATATTCCTTGTAGACAGCTGGTTATTTAAATCCTTCCCTTCCCCACCATCCAGTCAGAGAGTGGAAGAAGCTTCTCGGATAAGAAGCGAAATGTCTTCAAAGAAAAAAAAACAAGGAAGCCCAGTTGCCTCCCGAAAAAGCAACTTTGGGACACAGTATGCTTACTTATTTTGTCCTTACCTATGCTGTAATCTGGAAAATATAATGGTAGCGGCTCAAGGCATCCCGTGCTCGGGCGAAGAAGTTCCCATACAATTTCACTAAGGAGAACCACACTCACGTTCTTCTCCGTCTGTAAATCGAGCGATGTTAGAGGAGAGACAATTTAAAAAAAAATAACCCAGCAGCTATATTTTTAATCAGAGAAGGGTTCAGGTTTTGCAAAAACAAAAAGCGGAAAGAAATTAAACCGATTCAGCATTTTACTTAAAGTTATTTGCATAGTGAGGAGCCTTTAAATAGCTTAATCAAGCAGCTTACACATTTAGATTTTTTTTTTTAAAGGTTTCAGTATTCTCTTTTTCTGCACTATGACATTTATGATTCCCCAAAGT
>JANHGD010002174.1:210955-221566 GCA_027560375.1 Imantodes cenchoa
ATATGGAAATCAAGATCCAATTTCTGTAGGATGGGATTACACAGCCTTTTATGACTGAATTTTCAACCCAGACAATTTATGGATTCTGTACAGTTCTGGATACATTTTGGAAATAGCCAAAAGTATACACATACAGATAAGGTTGTTATATTAACTGCAGTTATTCCTGGAATATGGGAAATCTGATAACAATGACATATCTCATAGTTACATTAGACCGATTCCCATAATAATGTTACCTGGGTCATTAAGGGTTGGGGGCAAGGAGACATAGTTTTAACGTAAAAAAATGTAAAGCATTTTTAGCCATTTAAATGTGCTAGTATGACATTGCCAGCATCATGCCTAGGATGGAGTAACTTAAGGAGAAGTCTTGGGGAGTTAGTCGTTGCCAAGAACAAGTATTTCTTTGGGATTACATTCGGCCAGCTCTCACTAGTACCTTTTTGCCTTGTTTTGGGGAATACTTTTCACTTTGCTTTAATGACTGCTGTTTGTCTTACCCTAGCCCTGTGGACTTTACCTTCAGAACTGCCTTTGCCTTGTACCTTTGCTTTGAGGACTGCCATTTGTCTTATGCCTGGATTTTGCCGTGTGGACTTTCCTGGCAATATATGGGCTATTGTTTGATGGGCTGAAGGTAACTGCCTTCAGGGTAGCATGGGTTGGAGCTTTACTGGTCATTGGAGGGCTACTTGTTGAACATTTCTTGAGGCCAATAAAAGATTCTCTAAAGGCCTGCCTTGCCTTGACCACCTGGACAAATAAAGTACACAAGTAAATAAATAAAGTAAATAAATAAAGTACACGATATTACAAAAAGAATAAAAATAGAAAGAATCTAGGTCTTTATATTTCTTAATTTTAAGGTTGCAAAACATAACTACTAATTTGACCTTGCCTTTACTTTCCATTTAAATAGACCATTTCTATACATAAATTTATCCAAAATAATCAGTAGAATCTGATGCACAACCAGAGCTGAGTAAATAAATCAGGCAGAGGACTCTGTAGGATCTAGGGAAATTTATGTGGGTGACTGAGAAATGCTGTACTCAAGGCTCTCCAAAATGTAATTGAAAATGTCAAGATGTACCATAAAAACGTGCATGGTTGCATATATTTATGATATGCTAGAGACAGTCTTAAAGATGGCACAAATAGTGGAGCACAGGTAAGCTATCTATAAATGGTAGCAAACCAGGGAAGATGTAACAGCAAACAAAGCAACAAAAATGTGTGCTCTAGGCCTGAATGCACATCTCTTAGATGTGAAATAACATTGGAAGTTATATAGCTATTAGTCAATAAGTTAGGAATGGGTCCAGCCTTAAAACTAATTGTAAGCTAATAGGCCTACATACATTTAATTCAATTCAAAATAAGATTCAGAAGGGTAATTATTTTTCAAATATGGAAGCAATTCATATTGCTTCAAGATTCAGTTAAAAAGGAAAAAAATATTTGCTATAGGAAACAATAATAATGTTTCTGGAAGCAACAATAGTTGTTTTTTCTTCTTTGTTGAAATGATATTTAAAGGACATTACATTTCCCAGGTTTCACTTAGTTACTTCTAGGTATTGATGTAAATATGCATAGTTAGACATAATATGGATGATAAAAGGGTAGCAGATGAAATTACAAACTGTCCATTTAACTGCTTAAAAATATGCATATTAATGCAGAAAATGCCCTGCTCTCACCTAAAAATAAAATGAAATAATGAGGTATATCCCAATTTGGTATCATCAGCATATTGATAATACTGAACTTAGAACAATTAGTGACTTATTTTAACAGGTTCATGTAGCTATTAAAAGATAAAGGAAAGAAGCTTGAATCCAGAGGTCTCCCACAACAAGGAGATTCTTCACAGCTGCTAACCAGAGTTGCTTGCAGAAGAAGAAATGGAATTACTACAGTATAGTTTAAAGATTCAATTGAATCAGGAGAGATGCACTTTCCCCATCCTGATTACAACAAAACTCATCAGTTAGGATAACCAATACCATCTTAGTTCCAAGTCAAGATTATTTTCTGGACTGGAAAAAGTTTAGATAATCGACTAGGGCTATCTAGGGTGCTCTGCAGTTGAATTCTGTCATGCTCTCAATACTCTTCTGCCCAAAAAAGGCAAGTAGATATAAGGCAATAGATATGAAACCCAGATGGATTTAGGAAATGCTTATTGAGGAGAATGTGCGCCTTCTTCATGCCACTGGCAACATCCTTTTCAAGAATGATGTGTGGATGACTTCTCAGATCCAAATTGTCATGATTCTTTGTGATTACTAAGGAGTTAGAGAGGCAAGAGTTAAGTTAAGTTAAACTGCCAGTGGCTAGGATTAACCAGAAGACCACACTATTAATTTCACCTACCAAAATAGATCCCAAATAACAAAGCTAAATGTTATTTCAATTCATAATAATGGATGGTGTAATTTTGGCATATCTGAGTGACTTTGTCAACCAATCACAGCACTATATGGATCCAGCAATCATGACAGACATTTATCTGTTTCCCATTCACTATTAGACATTATAAACAAGGATTCTGGATAACAGCCTGAAGTTGAGGGAGAAGAGAAGAATTCAAATAATTCAAACTGGTTAGATATACAGTATATATAATAAAAATAAGTTTATGGTATAGAGAACCTATGATGATGTGAATACAATTAAATTACAAAATACTTTGCATGCATATTGAGTTGGAAATTTATTACTTAATGCAGTAAGAATGGTGTACAGTGGCAGTATGCATGGAAATAAATGGAATGTTTAGTAAATGGTTTAACCCTGAGCAAAGAATATGACATGAATGTGTGATGTCCCGTTCATTTTTAAAGTATTTATGGAAAAATGTATCAGGAGTTATTGTGGTGAAAATAGAGGTATTTTGGTTGAAGATGTGAATGTATATGTAGTTTTATATTCTGACAATACTGTATTGTTGCCTGATAATCTGAATTATTTGCAGCAACCGCATTCTGAATTATTTGCAGCAAGTGCAAATAGTGCAGATAATAATAATCCTTCTTCCTTCCCCAAGACCACCTAATAACTTGACATTTGGATAAGAGAAGGCAAAGAAAATAGCAGAAAGGAGATGAAGATATAGAAGTCATAAACAGAAATTAATTGGCTGTTCAGAAACTCTTAAAGACAGAGTTGATCTAGAGAGGTGATGAGGCGGAATGGTCACTGTGTCTGCTGTTGTAATGGCTTTAAGCATTTTTATTAATTTTTACAGTTTTGTTATTTTATATTTTTGTGGTGTATTTTTAATCTGGTCACTCAAAAACACAAACAAATTAGAGAGCCGACAATAATAAATGGCAATAAATTTAGATCATTTTCAAATGAAGCTTAAATTTCAGTAGCCAGTATGGTGGGTCCAGCAGTATATCTTGCATAGTCTTCTAAACAAGGCTTCTGTTTGTCCAGATTTCTGATTGCCTTAATAAAGTTTCCATGACTATTAAAAAAAACTCTTTATGTCCCTAAAGTTAGTAATAAATAAAACAAAATTTGAATAATGAGCCAAAGGAAATAGTCATAAACTGATGCAGAATAAACTATGGTGCTCATATTACTGGCACTCACAAATTCACAAAAAAATGTATTGAGACAGAAATTATACCCCATATATTGAAATCCAGTCATTTATACTACAGTTATAATTATAGTTCTTTAATTTCATGAATTCATATTTGATCAGTCTTATCTCTGATATGGTGTTAATTATAATGTATTTATAGCAATGCTGATATTTTGTTTTCTTAATGTTATGTGTTTTTTAACATTAATAATAATGCTAGTGGTATTAACATTTTGAGTTGCCAGTTTATGGGCAGGTTTGTAGGAGAAAAAGTGGCAGGTCCTGGGACCAGAGTCAGAAGAGGAATCAACCTGGAGTGTCTAATTTGCCCCAAGTGTCCCAAGTCCAACCCCTCTTGAATTATGTTAACCGTTATCTAGAGCCAAAATTATGACTAACTGTTAGTTGACTAGATTCAACTAGAATAGGCATAAGCAATAAATTAGTGCAATAACTGGAACTTCATGCACGGCCCTGGTCTTTCATGCCTGACAGTGTTGGAAGACAATTGTTTGAACTTAGGTATAAATTTAAAAAGCACTGAGATTCAGTCTCTTTTGCAAAGAATCCTGCATGTATATTTCTTTACTTCTATTCTCATTAGTATTTATGTTTCACATAACTTTATACAATACTAATATTATAAGAGCATAATTTAAATTCTTGCCAAAAAGTACCTTAAATGGTCCCCGACTCATCAGCCTTCAGATACATTGGATTTTATATCTTCCATAAATCCAAGTCTATTATGGATGGCATAATGTAATCAGATTGAGAATTAGTATTCTGAAATCATAAGTAGAGACATATATAGTGCCTCTATATAAAAAGAAAAAAAGGATCCATTAAACTTTATATGCATTTCATCATATAAATAATATGTGATTCCACCCCCCTCCCGTTGTCTACGGTGAAAATAAGTAAGAGACATAGTGTATATCAATCTATTAGCGGATCATTGACTGATTATGAGATAACCAGAACTAGACTGGCTTAACAATGTATTTATAAAAAGTACTAATCCTGATGTGTAAACATTCTCAGGCATAAGAATTAATCTTTAAAGGATAGGATTTAAAGGATAATGTTTAAAAATCCAAAATGTTCAACTGGCGGTTAAGAAAAGAACAAAGTTAAGGCTTTTCAACTTTTTGGTACTATTGTACTTAGCCCACTTCCTTTTCAAAGGTAACAAGATAAAGTCACTTCAAAAAGAGCTTGACTTTTGGTGACTTTATGGATTCACCCATGTAGTTTTCTATAACTGTTTGTAAGCATAGTTACTATGTCGTCTTCTTTCTTTAAAGGTTACACCATTGAAAAAGCAGATGAAAGCCATTGAAAGGAAGTGTTTCAGACTTTCAGTCCCATTTCTGCCCTCATGTTTTAAGCACTCCATAGACAGCATAGTAGTGTGATGCTCTGTGGGACATCGATTCAAAAGCCTGACTGAATCCATAAAGGATTTACTGCTGATATTGCATTTTTAAAAAGGTTCAAAATATGAACTGCTGAAAAGGTAGTATACAACTATAAGGAAGGCTTTGATGTTTATTGTTTTCTTTGTCTTTGAAAGTTTTCAATGGAGGTGAACAGACTATGGACCTGATGACCTATACAGAAGGATGAAGTGTTCATTTTGAATGGAGTTTCTATTCATTGTTGGGTTTTCATCCCTTTTGAGTTCAAGTCCAAGCAAAAATGATGGCAGGTCTGACTCTTTTTTCATACGATTCCAAATTAGTATTCTACTATTTATGTATACAATGATATAATACTATATAACTTACTAAACTTACAAAAAATAAATGTCCATCCTTTATTTGCAAAATACAGGGTATACTTTTTTATTTCTATTCATAAGCATGTGTAACAAAATTCTATTAGCATATTATTTATTTAAAAATAGGAAAAGTAAAATATGATTAACAAACAATAAATATAATTTACATATAATACAAATATAATTAACTATGATTAACCAATGTTAAAAATAATACAATAAGAAAATTCTGTTGGCATTTAAAATAACATGTCATAAAATGAACAGGTCTTAAATTTATATTTAAATAAAAGTAAATAATGTAATGTAAAAGTAACAATGAAAGCCACAATATAATATAAATTCTGTGTGCATTTGTAAATAATTCTAAGTTCAGTGGAACTCAGTTCTACAGAAAACAAAAAAGCATGTTACAGCCTATAAACTAGCTAATGCATTTTGTCCTTTCATACTATGATATTATGGTTAACATTTTTTCCTCAATCTTTAGTCACTGTTCTTTAATTGTTCACACTTTGGATTCCCACAAAAACTGCAATTATTTCATGGTCAAATAATTATTGTAAGAAACTACATAGTAAATATTCTATCTTTGCTATTCTTGCTATTTAATAAATATTTAGTAAATATTCTCTTTGCTATTCAAAACTATGTTGAGCTCTAGTTAAAAACAATAGTACCAAAACAGCAGATAAGTTACTTAACAATTTTCTTATTAGAAGTTTCTTTAGAAATTTGACAGATGACTATAAGGGAACATTTTTTTAAAATGATGGACCCATCCATAAAATCCTTTTTCCACTTTACAAAGAATCCTCACTGATTTCCACTGAAGAAACGTTCCTGCTATTAGTAAAGGGTTAGCATAAGAAAGGAAGGAATATATATATAAATAATATTTTTGGGGGGTGGAGACTCTTGATGCAGGTGATACTCTTAATACAAAGTATATCTAATAGTCTAGAACTATGCTACAATTTTGGATGTAAAAGTTCCTTGTTTTATTCAATATAGTTCTTTTTTTTGTATCAATTTTTATATTTTTTCTTCATATCTTCTCATGTATACAACACAATACATATACCATAATAATGCATCCATACAAACATTAATTTAATTTGACTTCAAGATCTTACTATTTTTGCCTGCCAGTCTGGTCCCTTCTTATCTTTTCACTCCCCTCTTATCACCTCCTCTCTCACCTACTTTCTTACCCCTTCTCTCCCTCTTTCTTCCCTCTCCTCTCCACCACCTGCTTCCTTCCTTCTTTTCTACTTCCTCTTCCGAAAATTGAGGATTTTGTATCATATTTGAGGACAGATGTATATATGTGTAAGCATTTTTCTGTGTAATAGTGAAGTAGGATAAGATAAGAAAGTTATGCAATAGAGACAAATAGCAAAGGTAAAACAAAAAGCAACAAGGAGCATGATTGAGCATGTTGCATAGCTTTGTATGTTCACTCTTACACTTCATCATTGAGGAAAAGCTAAAATAGCTGCGGGTAGTTTTAAGGAAATTTTTTTAACCATATACATATACACATACACCAAGATGTTATTATGCAAAATGTTTGTTTAGATTCCATGATTTCTACTATGTGATTGTACAGCAATTCAAGTAAAGTTAGACAACCAAATGCTCCCTCCCTCTCTTCTTTTATAAACTAAATCAACCTATCTGATATCTGGACCCATACATTTTATTGCTTTAGAAATTTAATTATGATTCATTCATTTCAACTTGTGAATGTTTGCTCTAAGGATAGAAAAAATACTTCCGTAAAAATGCAACAAAGAAGCAAATGCAACACAAAACAAAACAAATCCCTGCGTCTATCTTGCAAATGTTAATTATTATGTCTGTCACAGGAAGTTACTTCAATCTTCAATCTGGATTTAGATTCCCCCAATCCACAACCCTTTTTTTTAAACCAGAAACTAATATTGGTGCCAATTAGACATTAGATGTTTCATTAATATAGGAAAATAAACATATCAATTGCCTTACTAATTTGCCTTTTCTTTTTTATTATTTTAAAAAAGAGATTTTTCTGAACTCCTTTTCTTAAAACAAGCAGCTTTGTAGGCAAGCTGGAAATCCACTGCTTACACTTCTTTGAATTTAAGAAAAATCTCAGGAACAATAGCAGCAGAGTGACAAAATGAGCTTACAAGTCAGCCAGGACTGGAACAACAAGTTGTAGAAGACTCCCAATAGCTTTTGACAACAGCGCTCCCATAATCAAATGCAGCTACACCCATTCAATAAACTTACAAAATGCAATTTCCATACATAAAATGTAAAGTAGTAAATCTAGAATTTTATTGGGGGGGGGGAGAGAGAGAAAAAGACACCAATGTATGCACCACCATTATTAAACCAGGTAGCTTCCATATGTAGGTAGTCCTTCACTAATGACTTGTAAATTATGGTCCTAGTTAGGACCATAATTTTGGTTCCCAAGCAATGCAGTTGTTGTAACCAAGTCTGATCCCATTTAAGTTCTTTCTGTCAACGAACAATAAGGTCAATCAGGTGTGCTACCTGTTGTAACATCTGGAGTATATAAATCTGAAACAACATGTACATATTCCAAGAATATAGATTGTTCATATAAGTTAATGGTATAGTTATCAATTTTTTAATATATACTTCATACTTTATTGCTTCTTATATAATCCTCTTAAAACACTGTACAAATGAGAAATAACTGTTATGTCATGTACTTACCTGTAAACAATTTTGTGACAGTTTTATTCTGCTTTCGAGCAGAACAGAGAAGCAGCAACCATGGGGGGAAAAATTCATAATGAGTAGCTAGAAGCTCAGCTATAGTTCCAGATAAGCCTGTAGATGTCTGGTCACCTTCAGCAATATTGCACCCCTCATCTACGGAATCCACCAAGAGAAAGTAACTTTGCTGGGGGCTCTTAGCTCCCAGAAGTGGAAGCAAAATGCACCTGAAACAAAAAAGGAAGAAATATAAAAATCATGTGCGCACACATAATACTAGGGTTAAGCCATGTCTTAAAAAGAACATGCATAAATATGTGGAATATATCTATTTTCAAATAATGAAAGCATCTGCAATTTTTTCAGGCTTTTATAGCTGCTTCAGAAGCTGTTCTTTCCCAGCAAGGTCTGCAATTCTACACCTTTTCTCCTTCAATATAAGGTATTCAGAAACACTTCAAAAGAGTTTCTAAAGCAGTGAAACAAATTGAAAAAAAGCTATTTTAAACTTTGAAAGGTGTTCAATATACACATAGCACACAAAGAATCTTTTTTTGGAATTAGTCCAATAAATACATTCTGTCACATTATAAGAAATGATGTGACAGTGGAACTTGCATATATGTAGACAAAAATTATCTCTGCTATACACATTAAAATATTTTCCTGATATTGTTGGGGACTCTTAATCTTTTACAATTTGTTTATTACATAAGTGTGATAGGTTGGCACTAGAATTCTTCATAACTCGAAGCAGGTATTAGTATTAGCCACACTAATTCAGACTTCTGGAAACTGTATTCCTATTGTAGCTAGAGACCAGCAGATTGAGAAAACAAATTAAACATTGAAATCTTGAAAATAATCAAGTGCAGAGTTTGCTTGTGCATAATAACTTCCAATTATGAGAACCGGATTACAGTTTTTCAAAAAATAAAAGTTCCAGCTTTCTTTCTAACAAGATATAATAATAACAGCAACAGTGACCTAGATTGATTTTGGCCAGCTTCAACTGCCCTGCAGTATGAACTATGACCAGTCCTAGGCAGGAATAATTAATTGGCTTCTAGTAATGATCTACATTAGATTGTCCTCAAAGTCAGTACAGAAAATGCAATCAGTGCATATTGTGGCAAATGCACAGCTGTCAGTAATATGCAGAGTTAACAATACCTGTTGTAAAATAAAATAACTGCATGCTCCGACAATACCTTCATTCAAGGGGAAAATGAAGATATTAAAAGCCATAAGCCGTATGAAAACACGATAAACTATCAAGTTTCAGTAACAGGGATAGTACACCTTTTCACAGTATTTAAAACATTTATATCCCCGCCCATCTTATATCAAAATCTGGTAATATGATCCCAAGACTAGAAGCCCAGTTAAAAATAGGATAAAGAACGAGGTTAAAATGTATAGGTTAAAAGGGAAAAAACAAAGTTAAAAAATTCTGAAGACTACAAAAGTTAACCAGGCGAAGGGAATGCCCTCAAAATAATGTAACGCCACATCAGGACTCACTAAAAAGCTATTTTCTGCTTCACATTATTGGAAACATGAGAAAAATTCATGTGTTCATAATGCCCCTTTGAATCAGTTTTTAACTCCCGGCAACGGCCTGGACCAGTTCCTACAATTTTCTTGGCAAGGTTTTTCAGAAGTGGTTTGTCATTGCCTTCTTCCTAGGGCTGCGAGTCTGCAACTGGCCCAAGATAACCTGGTTGGCTTTGTGTGTAAGGTGTGACTAGAACTCACTAGCTGGTGTCTAGTTTGATGCCTTAACCATTGCACCAAACTGGCTCTGAAGAAATTACTGGATCACAAGCCAGTATGGCAGATTAGAGAAGAAAAACATACCATTCAATCAACTTCCCAAACAATATTTAAACGCTTTATTCATTATCCTTGATTCTGGAAAGACAATGAATGTTCTTCTATGACTATATGTCATAGAAGATTAGCACCAATGTTCACTGTATTCTATATGACCTGATTCCTGAACTGCTTTCAGACATTGGATTGTTCTATTTAAGTAGAATTGCCTGCTGTCGCTTTATGAACATTATTTGAAATGGCATTATTGTATCATACTGTCTAATCTCAGTTCTTGAACATAGAAAGGAATCGGGACTGGAAGTACAATGTAGTCTATAGATTCTTTTAAGTGAAATTAGTTAAATTTGCCAGTCTTAGCAAAAAGCCAAGGGAAAATCAATTGAACGTAATAAGCCAGAAGGCAAGCTGTTTCAAGCTTCTCTAATGAAACATTGATTAGGAAATTACCACCTTTAGCAAAGAAACTATACTCAACTGTAGTTGAATAATTAACTGGACAAAGCTAAGAGGTTCCACTCTGTGGAGTTCAGGATAATTTTGCTCTAATACCAACACTGGCATCACTATTTTGTGATGGGGGGAAACGGCCTCAGACTCAACCCGTCCAAGACTGAGTGGCTGTGGTTTCCGACATCCCGGTATAGCCAGC
>JANHGD010002176.1:27845-41553 GCA_027560375.1 Imantodes cenchoa
CAGACTCGGTCCTGATTGGCTAGTGGGCAGTGTCTTCCCATCCTTGGAGGCTGGCTCCACCCACTAGGGAGAATAAACATTTTCACTGAATGAATTTAAATATCTAGGATCAGGTGAATTCTGGCATACTGATCAAATTGGCTAGTAGTCTCTTGAATCTTTACACATTATCACTGAAAAATTGTGCAGCAGATAAGTGTCAGATGAGTACAGGAGAGCAAATGATATGTCGGTCTTCAAAAATTAGGAAAAGGATGGTAGACAGGCTGTAAGTCATCAAGGTTGAAGGATTCTAGAGAAGAATCATAAAAAGATCAGCCTGTAAGCACTTTTTAAAACAGTGTGGTAATTATCAAAAGTTAGCATGCATTTGTCAAACACACTTCTCAACCCAAATTTGTGTCATTGATTTAATCAGAAAATATCCTTTGAAGATTGAGGAATAGTGTCAACATTATCTATATTCTAACTTCAGCAAAGCATTTAGTAAAGTACCCTATGACCCTCTGATTAGCAAGCTAGGTGGGCAGAATTGGTTTAAATGTGTTTGAATATTAGTAGAATATGTTCAGAAATAACCATGACAGAACTGGTTCAGAAATCATTACTCATCATCAGTTCCTCATGAGTGAAATATCAAGTGGGATTGTGCAAAGTTCAGTCCTCTATAGTTCAAAATGTTGAATTGGAAGATAAAATTAGTAAATGTGCAAAGGATACAAACTTGACGAAACTGTATTCCAGAAGCAAAAAATAAAATAAAATAAAAATGATCATGGTAGCCTATTTAAATGGACTGAAAATAAAAGAATGAAACTTAATATAGTCAAATAAAAAAAATTCCTCAGTTTCAGATCCTTCTTGAGTACTGTATAAAATATCTGTTCCCCTTGCAGGACATAAAACAATGGACTTAAGTTATAGAAAGGTAGGTTTGGTTGTTATTGTTGTTGAACTCTGAACAAAAAAAATCCTTAGAGGAAAAGCAAGTTAACTGTGGAATGTGTTGATGGCCTAACTTTCACTGGATGAGTTCAAGCAGAGGTTGGTTTTCTCTCTGTAAAGAATATTTTAATTTGTTTCCTACCCTGAGGAATTGACTTGATAACCCAAATGACTATCTATATTTCAAACTGAATCTATTGTTAATAGCATACCCAGGAACTTACTACTAAGAAAGCAGCAAAACTTCCTCTCTCCCTACTCATCAAAAATTTAAATTGATTTATTATATCTCCTTACCATTATCTGTTTCATTCCTCTTTGCCACATGTAGTGTCCCTAGTATTTAAGCCTGACATTATAGCGAACCAAACTCAATCAGAATAGAGCTGGAAGGGACACTGGAGATCTTCTAGGTCAACCTCCCTTACACCATTTCAGACAGGTGGCTGTCCAGTCTTTTCTTTAAAATCTCCAGGGATAAAGCATGTAGAACCAGAAAAGATTTTTTTTCTCTTGATAAACCTGAAGTTTTTCAATCCATTGGTTCTTGTGGAGCAGGGAAGGATAATCCATTGGTATACAAGTTGAAGCCTTCATTTCCCCGGAATAGTAATCCGTTGCTATGTTGGAGAAAACAACTAATGAAATTTGGATGACAAAGTGTTAATTCAGCAACTAGACAGCATTTGTCCTACAGTTACATTCCTAATTAATGAGTATGAGAGAAGAAAATAAAATGAAAGAGACTGTTTTTTAAAAAAATTGGAAAGGAAGGTTTGAGTGTTAATTGCTTTCCAGCTGTTGGTGTAGTAATTAATTTCAGATTATTGACTGCATTTTACACTAATTAAGTGAAACTGATCTTCAAAAATACAACTATTTTTTGTTATGTACAGGTAGTCCTCAATTTACAATGGTTTGTTTAGTGACCATTCAAAGTTAGCACTGAAAAAAGTGACTTATGACCATTTTTTCATACTTATCACCACTGCAGCATCCTCACGTAATCAAAATTCAGATGCTTGGCAACTGGTTCATATTTATGACAGTTGCAGTGTCTCAGGGTCATGTGATCATCTTTTGTGACCTTCTGACAACCAAGGTCAATGAGGAGGCCAGATTCATTTAACAACTGTTACTAATTTAACAAGTCCAGTGATTCATTTAACACCTGTGGCAAGAAAGATTGTAAAATGGGAGAAAACTCAACAGAAATTTTGGGCTCAATTGTGGTCATAAGTTGAGGGCTACCTGTAATGAAACTCCTCATTCTAAACTAACAATGCACAAAAACTAGAACTGAGGGAGGAAAAGAATGATGTGTGTGTGTGTGTATACACATACACATATAATCCTGGAAATACTATTAATAATTCAAAATATTTACTAAAAGAATTTTCCAAAACAAGGAGCGAATTCCACACTCACTAAAAACTGAGGAATTAGATGAAATGTCTGCAAGCTGATAGATCTTATTTATAGACTAGCTGGACCTGGCCACGTGTTGCTGTGGCCCTTGCATCCTAAACCTAATCCAGGGATGGGTTGCTACCAGAACAGGGCACTCTGCCGTCCCGGTAGTGCCCGAATATTGTGCAATGGCTCCGCTGCCATTGCAACTGGGCTGTTGCACGCTGCCATGTTTCTTTGTTATTTTTGCTTCCTGTGCATGTTCAGGAAGCAAAATCTCACGAGGGCACGCTCGCTCGTGTGAGATTTCGGCGATTTTAGAGGATTGGAGAAGAATAAATATGTTCCTCTAGTTTATATAAACAGGGGGAAAAAGATGATTGAAATAACATGAAAGACATCAGAACATATAATAAAACAGATAATTTAAAACCACCCTGAAAACAGTGAGACAATAGCATGTGAGACAACAGCAAATAATTCTACCTTCTTTGACAAGGTAACTATTTGAGTGGACAAGGAGAATACTATAGATATAATCTATCACAGTTCTAGCAAAAGTTCCATGTGACAGTCTAACTGGCAAGTTTAGTTCTGTGATAGCAGAACTATATGGTGACTGCCTAACTAAAAGTCCAATTATACTTAAATAGGATTTAATGGCTCCACATTAGATTGGGCATCAGTAACCAATGTGGGCCTACAAGGATCTGCCTTAACTGATTCGTTGAGTGATTATATACTGTCAAGCCATGGTTGATTTTTAACAATCACATAAATGTATCTTCTCCAGAATGATTTATTCTCAGCCTGGCCCTTCAGATCACTCAGCAATGAACCCATCACTGCTATATTCAAGTCAATTTATTATGCTGCTGGTCATCCCCTTTCCTCTATATTTTTACATATTATGGACTTTTCAAGAGAGCGTGTCTTCACATAATGCATCCAAAATATGATAATTTTCAAGCAAGATCTTAAATGAGAGAGAGAGAGAGAGACAGAGACAGAGACATGAGAGAGAGAGACAGAGAGAGTCAGAGACATGTGAGAGAGAGACAGAGACAGACAGATAGAGACAGAGACAGAGATATGAGACAGACAGACAGAGACAGAAACTGAGACAGAGAAGATAGATAGATAGATAGATAGATAGATAGATAGATAGATAGATAGATAGATAGATAGATAGATAGATAGATAGATAAGCTATGGCAGTGAGCACACCTTCCTCCTCCTATTTTCCTCACAACAACTACATGGAGGTATTCAGTCTTCCATGTCTCCCAGAAGATCAGTTATAATAGGAATATATTTTCAATGATCTTTAAAAGCTAGCTAGACAGTACATTTCCTGTTCCAGGAACTGCAACATATACTGCAGGCTGGCTGCTGAAAACAATTGCACACCCCATCACCTTCCATGCTCCATTTTCTTTAAAAGATCTTCTGATGACTTTGGAGGATATGCATACATCCCATCTGTTTCCATTTTAGTCTTCTGTTCACATCAGTTATGGTCTATTGCTGTCAGACTTAAGCCACTGAAAATTAACAACCTGTCCTATAGTGACATCTTGCGGTTGTGTGGCCCATAGAGAATTAAGGTATTTTTTCCCCCTTCCATTTAATCATGTATGATTTTGAGATTGTCTAGAGAAGTCCCTGAAAGGTTTTTCAGAAGTGAGTTGTCCTTCTTAGGGCTGAGAGAAAATGACTAGCCCAGCCAGCTTTGTGCCTCAAGCAGGACTAGAACACACAGTCTCCCAGTTTCTAGCTTGATGCTTTAACCAGTACACTAAACTGGTTCTCCCACAGAGAACATTATAAAATGCTTAGTAAGACTATGCAATACTTCAAAGAGTTGCTTTGGGTCTACAAATCATCCAGCTCAGGGGTGGGTTCTACTTACCTTCGCCACCGGTTCGCATCACGATGTTTTCGCGCGTTCCCTCATGCAATTTGGCTTCCGCACATGCTCAGTAGCTGGAATTGGCCCGAAACACGGCTGAGGAGCTGATCAGCTGTGCTTCGGGTGATGGAATAAAGGTCAGTTTAAACCCCGGGGCAGGTGGGAGGGCCCTTTTACAAGCAGCAGAACAGGAAAAACCTTCAAAACAGTAAATAGATTTGCAAAACATTCCCAGAAAAAGATGGTAGCGCCAAACGGACCGGCACTAGCCGATCCAGTTCAGTGATGTCACCAGCAGGTCACTACTGGTTTGGGCGATCCGGTCCCAACTGTGAGGAACCCTCCCCTGATCCCACTGGAGCAAATAATAAACTGAAGCCAGATTTGCTTCCGTATACCAAATTGCACTGTATAAGTGAACTGCTTAGCTCTGATGGCTTTTCTGGTGCTTCTGGGGTTATAATAAAAACTATACAATGCTATCACTTTGTTTCCAGATATAAAAAGTCCTGGGGAATTGGGGTAAATGGTTTGATGCATTTTATGATACTTACGTGAGTAGCCAGCCAATGAGTAGCCAGCCAATCACCTGCCAGTCAAAGATGTTCTGGACTAACGTTGCTTTGGGATTATGCGTTTTCTTTGCTCCCATCTTTTTGGCCACTAGCCTTAACTTGCCTATGTTATGCCTATTAATGTTGTGCTTACCCATGGAATTTAAGTGGACCCACTTTGACATTATTTGTATGCTTTTAAGGATCTGGTTTATTGCTATTTCAGAATTATTAGAAATAATAATCTAGGACCCTAGAACTACACTTTAAAACCAGCACCATTTACATATCTAGTTTGTAAATTCTGTCTGTTTTCTGTGATTACTGTATGTTATTTATAAGTAAACCAGATAGGAAATCTGTACTGTGTACTCAACAGTCACCAAGAGTTGTATCACTGAAGTAGCATAGAAATGTTTACAGTGAATAAATAGGCAAGCAAGGAAGCAAGGAAACTTATTCTTTGAGGATTGAAAATACTGAAACAATATTTGATAAATATAAATATTTATAAATATTTGATCAATATAAAAGTATTTCCTTTGAATGATTTATTAGAAACGTTTCCACTAAATTTAACATCAGACTGGGATTAGAAAGTGTTTTGTGGAGATAAAAATGCAGTGCGGTGTTCAGTGCTAGGAGAACGCGCACGCACGCACACGCACGCACGCACACACACACAGACAAAATAAAAGGAGCAATATCTTTTCTAAGTTTTTTAACCAATTTGAGAGCAATAGAGATTTTGCGATCAATCCACGGGAAAACATCAATGGTGATTTTAATCAATCACCATTGAAACATGGAAACATTGTGATGTAATGTTGTTCCAGAAACATTAATGAGGAGAAAGCATTGTTCCAATCAAATGGCTTTAAAAGGAAGGTACATAGTTCATCACTTCTATTGCCAATCTGGGTATTTAGAGTAAAAAGAAATTTATTTACTTCTACATTGTATTTTCTTAGAAAAAAATTATTGACACTAACAGAGTAAATTTTGAACAAGCTGCTGTTGCTACTGCTGCTGCTGTGCTATTATGCTTATTATTTTAGCAACTTTTAGGAATTTACAAATTCCAATTGGCTTAATTATGGATTTTCTGTTTATTCATTTATCTAATTCACCAATATATGCTGTTTACTTTACTTCTGTAAAAGAAAATATACCATATCTAGAATCTGGCAATTCTCCAAGAAGGATATAATACATTTAGATAAATAGGCAAATGTGCATTTATTAGGTAAATAAAACTAAATTATGGCAGCTAAAATGATTTTGATAACATTGTTAATGTTCTTATTTATACAAACACACTCACACATACCAACTTTGACATATGCACACATACTAGATAATTTTTTTTATGCCTTACGTGCACATAATTGAGTTTTGTATCTATTTCAATAAAAAGAAGTCAGCCTGAGACCTGAATGATGAACATGTAACCATAATTATTTAGAGGGGTAATTAATGATTACTTATCAATGAGTAAGGTACTGTACTATCCGTGAACTGACATACTGTTTTTAATAACACAAGATGTTTGTATTCACCATAAGAAGAAACAAATGTTAGAAAGAATAATAATGAAATTGTGATATAAGGGTCTTCCCAGCAGAACAAATGTGATGTGAAGCTGAACAAATGACTAGCTGATGAAGTTTTAGAAAAACGATGCTTCAAAACTCTAGCTATACAGAGGCATTTAAAATGAAAAGTACCATGAAGGAACCCATGAAATTATATATTTTGTAGGATTATTGAAAATTGGTTGGGCTGTAGGTATAGGCGTGTAAGTTGAAAATATTAAAATATGGATGTAGTTTGCTTATGGGAAGGGGGCAACATGCACAATATATGCTTGAAGACTACATCTGCATCTGATGACTGGAAGAATATGATTTCTGCTCTTCAATCCGAAGACAGCAAGAGTGAGTGTAAAAATAAGTTGTGCCTTAACAAGATACTGCACTTAGCATCGTTCTGACTCAAAGGGTGATGATAAGTAAATATGGAGACCCCAGCATGGCTTTCTTCTTAAGGAAAAAAAAAGTTGCACATTTGTTAGAGAATTAGAGAAAACATACAATAGTGAATGAATTATGGAATGTTTTGCACAGGTATGAAGTTGAAGGTTGATCGCTGAGGGCAGTAGGAGCAATACATTACAAAAGCAAAGTCTCATGGAAGTAAGTGAGTATGGATACTTGGTGTCCCATTGCATATTTAATCCATTTAAAGAGAAATTTAAGAAATTCTAATGGTGATGTTAGAGGTCTGTTGGTTGAAAATATGATTGTGGATTTGTTTAGTTATTCATTTTTTATTTATTAATTATATTTTTGTCCCACCTTTATTTCTTTTATAAGTAAGCCAAGATAGCAGATGTACATAATACTCCTTCTGCCTCCTATTTTTCCCCACAACAACAGCTCTTATTGGACTGAGAAAGAGTGACTGGCCCAAAATCATCTAGCCAGCTTTCATGTTTAAGAGAAGACTAGAATTGCCAATTTCCTGGTTTCTAGACCAGCACCCTTCACCATAACACCAAACTGTACTGCCATCAATGTTATACTGTTAGCTGTGAAAATGAAGTAATGAGTGCTAGAATAGACTATATTCAGAGGTGGGGTTCCACCAGTTCTAACAGGTTCGCTAGAACCAGTTGTTAACTTTCTAAGCAGTTCAGGGAATCTCCTTTTGTTTTTTTTCCACTTTACAGAGTTAATCCTGTAAAGAATTACAACATTCTGGTGTTGTTTCTATAGCCTAATCTTTATTGCCCTGCTTACAGAAACTGCCTCTTGGTTAACCCTTATTACATTCTTGGCAGCACACCTAGACTTACTGTCTCTGAAGGTTTTTTTTCCCCTTTGCTTGACTTTCTTAAAGAGGAAGGGTTGTTTTAAGATTTTTACACTGCTAGAAAGATTGATATTCAAGCATTAGTTTACATACCCTTTCTGACTTTTGATCTAAAACTGGTTCTTGGTGATGTTTAATCCTGTGTTTACTGATAGGATAATTTTCCCAATTCAGCTTTGTTTGGAAAGAAAAAGGTTAATATCTGTCCCTGAAAAGAAGCAGTTTCAGAAATCTGGCTAGTTCCTGTGCCTATTTGTTCTGGTAATTGGTTTAACAACCAACTATGGTTGCTCCTTTACATCATTCTAGCTAGGCTTGTCTCAAGTGCTTTTTCTATCTGGGAAGGGAGATCTTCCTTCACTGCTTTAGTGGTTCTTGGCACTGTCCTTTTTGGGTGTACTTCCAAGAGGCAGGATGCAAGCTTGGCACTGATTTTTTTCAGTGCCTTTGGGGGTCATGCGATCTTTCCTTAAATCTGGTTGATTTCCTTAGGATATTGTATGAGGTGTGTGAAACCAGCTGGTATATTTAAGTGGTGCAAATAAATCTAAGGATTGCTTCTCCTGGGTGTGCTCTTGCTAGAGAGCTTAAATGACCTCTCTGCTAAAGGGTTTCACTTTATGAGCAAGAGTTGGCTGCTGATAGTTATCATTGCATGTTAACTATTTTAATTCCTCAAGGTGCTCTGGCACCCTGTCTGATTTGTAACTCCAGCTTCCAGGTATTTCTAATCTAATGCTTGGTATTTAGGGCAGCTTTTTGCAAGTAAAGAAGCTTTTTGTATTTTTGTACAGGTAATTCTTGGCTTACAAAACAGTTCATTTAGTGACCATTCAAAGTTACAATGACACTGAAAAAGTGACTTATGACCATTTTTCACACTTACAACCATTGCAGCATCCCCATGGTCATGAGAGGCTATTCGAGGAGAAGCGCCCCTTGACGTGAGTGATGTAGAGTTGGCCACACCCACCTGGTCACATGACCACCAAGCCCCACCTCCAAATAAGCCCCACCCACAGAACCAGTTGTTTAAAAATTGAATCCCACCACTGACTATATAATATAATCTGGAGTATGGAACTGAACATTAATATATCACATTGTGGGGTTCTTTTTTTTTTGTATATGATAGAAGCAAAGATAGTTTGCAAGACTAAAAAGATAAGGAAATATATCAGAAATGCTATGGATATAAAATACATCTAGCCATATTCCTTTTATTTTCCTTTCTTTTCTTTAAGTTACTATTTGTTACTTCTTTCTGTATTTATGCAAAATATTGAAGAAGAATTTGTGTGTGTGTGTGTGTGTGTGTGTGTGGTTTTAAGAGAAAGAAAAGGAAAAGAGAGCGATGTTTAACAGTGCTGTAAAACTTTGCCTGATGATGACTCATTATCTTCTTGCCTCCATGTTCCCTTTGTGATTCAGACGAAAACAGCTTAAAACTACTAGGAAGGATACATAAGTGCTGAGGCATGTGGGTGGTACATTCTACTTTTGAAATTTTTGTTATAAACAGATTTGACTTACCATAAATTAAATAAACCAGAATCAGGAAATAGCAAAGACCACAGAATGGTATGATTAAGTGTTTAGGATTATATAAATCTTCTATCTAATCTTTTTTCATATATATATTTGGAACTGAATTCTATGCTCTTCAGCTTTCTTATTGTTCAGTGTTTATGGATATGTAAGAAATTTATTGTGTTCTAAGTACTCTCCATCAAATTGGATGGCATGTAATGCAAGAAGTTTGCAAATGGAAAGCTTGATTTGAAGATAATTAATGTAATTCAGCCCTGAGCAGAACAAGAGATGCATTCAAGCTACTTTTGTTGTTGTCAAGATGCTTTTTCAGTGTCTAGAGTCTACAAGAGCTGGAAGGGAATAAAACAGTCTTAGACTCAATCTGGCCAAGACAAAGTAGATAAAGGATCAAAAGTCAACCAAAACTAGTTATGTTCTGTCTTCAAGTATGGGATGGGTTATTATCCCCTGGACTGAGATGATTTGTAATATAAGGATATTCCAGATTTTACAACACTTATTTCAGAAGCAAATAGCAGTTCTAGCAAGGAAGTTCCTTGCACATTACTGTATTGTGAACCAATTATTAAAATTCATGGATCAGGAGACCCAGTTCACAATCATTCATGCCTTGATCATTTCTACTTTTAGATTAGTGCAACCCATTCTCCTTGAGTTATCTTTGAAGACCATTTGGAAGCTACAGCTAGTCCTGAATGCAATGGCTGGAATAGTTTTAAAGTGCACCTCAGTTTGCCCAATTTGGTTAGTTTGTGATAACTTCACTTTGGCTCTGGGTGAAATTCAATGTGTTGACTGACACCTTTAAAGTCCTACATGGATTAGAATCTATCTTACAAAAACATCAGAACAAATTCAACTTAGCCTGGAGATCAGGTCCTCCAGCCACCAATGCTCCAGGCCTGAGAGAAAGGGAGAGAGGGAGAGAGAGGGAGAGAGAGAGAGAGAGAGAGAGAGAGATTTGCTTTTTGTTGAATTATTTGCAATCCAAGATTGTTGTTAGTCAGAGCAATAAGCTCTTCTCAACAGGGACTTTATTAGTTTGCCAAACCTACCCACAATAATAAGAAAGCCTCTTCCTCTGCAATGAATTGATTGCAAAAGCTGCAAATCTTGATATGTCTGAACTGTTTAGCTTAAACATGGATTTTTTTCCATAAGAGATCACTTTGAAATAGTTCTTTATAATTTATCCAGAAACTTCAAGAATCTCAACAAATATTATATGATTGCTACATCGTGTTTTGGGATAAGCCAATCTTACTAAAGATTATAATCTTTATATGAGTTTGCCTATTACCTACAACCCTTTCTCCAATGTCCTCGTGATGTTGTTATTATCATTAATCCAAAGTTGCCTAGTAACATCTTTAAAGTGCTGCCATTAGTGCTGCATCAATAAGGAAGAAAAAGGTCCCTCTATTAAAGTGAATGTTCCATTGTAGGAAATGAATTATTACTTAGCATTTTCATATAAAAATGTTCTGAAACTGGAAAATTGGCTTAATCAGTTCTTCATCAGACAGAAAAAGAAGATGGATTTGTTTTGAAGCACTGTCCTGCAATGATTAAAAGCTGGCAGTCAATAGTCATGAGCTAAAGATTCCTTTTGAGCATCCCATGAATTACTCCTGACTCACGTCCATCATGTTCTCTACAAACAGAAAGAACAATGTGTCAGATCCATGGTTCTGCCATTTCTTCAGGGTAAGGTGGGACCTGGGTCACAATATATTCACAATATACTTCACAATATACTTGCTCTATCCCCTATGTATCCTATAGCCTGTGCCTTATTGATTTATAACCTTAGCGAGGGGATTTATTGAGCCTACCCAACCGAAAATACCCGCCCCAGTTTTATTCCATCAAAAAAACATGGCACTTTGCACCTTTGTGTAGGCTATAGAAATCTCAATACTGTGAGCATGGAAAATGGATACCCCCCTCCCCCTCATGAAAGACATGTTAGCACACCTCTCTAAGAGAAGCTTACTATTGCATCAGAATTAGGTAGGGGCATAAGTGGAAGACTGCATTTAATACCCCACTAGGCTGCTACCAGTTTAAAGTGCTCCCATTCGGATTGCAAGATGTCCCAGCTGTATTCATGCACTTAATAAATGAGGTGCTGCATGAGCATCTGTATAAAGGGGTCCTTGTTTACCTAGATGATATTCTACTATACACAGAAACGAAAGTGGAGCACGTATAACTGGTCCACGCGATCCTAAACAAACTCTGCACCGCAAAACTCTATGCAAAACTTTCCAAATGTGAGTTCCACTAGGAAAAAATAGATTATTTAGGGTACTGAATATCCCACAAGGGGATAGAAATGGACCCACAAAAAGTACAAGCCCGTAGTTGATTTGGAAACACTCCGCACACACAAGCAACTTCAAACCCTCTTAGGGTTTGCCAACTTTTACCACCAGTTTATTCCAGCATTTGCAAAAATCACCCTGCCCATAACCAACCTACTAAAGACAAAAGGGGAAGACAAACCAAAACCTAAACAACCTTTAAATTGGACAATGGAATATCAAGCAGCATTTGAGAAACTAATTTGTTTTCAGTTTCTCAGTTGTTCTCAGCCGAACCTGTGTTAAAACATCCAGATCCAGATCAAGAATTTGTCATGCAAGCAGATGTCAGCAATGTAGCAGTTGGGGTTGTCTTACTCCAAAAGAATGAAAAAGATCAACTACAACCATGTGCTTATACCTCCAAAAAACTATCTGAAACAGAGCAGAGATGGGCTATTTGGGAGAAAGAGGCATATGCAGTACATTGGGCACTCCTCACTTGGTGACATTTCCTGGAGGGAAATAAAACTCGTTTCAAGGTTTGGACTGATCATAAAAATCTGGAGGCCCTAATCTGGACCCCACAGAAGCTCTCCCCCAAAACAAGTACACTGGGCACAATATTTCAAATTTTTGATTTCACAAGAGGGAAGAACTTTCTAGTGGATGCACTCTCGAGGAAACCCCAATACAATAGCACAAAAGCTGAAATAATCAAAGCCTTGCTTCAAACCCCTCAGCTGGCAGATAAAGTGATCACAAGGGCTCAAGCCAAACAAAATCTACCCACTAATAACACTATCACCCAGGGGTTTAAGCAAGCCTTGGCCAATGGCAATTGATTCCAAGCACACAAAAATAACTGCTTAATCAAAATGATTTAGCCTGGGTAGGAGGAATACTGTATGTCCCAGCAAGCTAGAGATTGGATCTTTTGAAAAGATGCCACAACTACAGATTGGCTGGACACTTTAGATTTGTAAAAACATTACACCTAATCAAAAGACAATTTTGGTGGCTATCACTCAAAAAGGACATAGAAAGATATGTGGTCAGTTGCCCTATCTGTGCTGCAGCAAAAAGTCACCAGGGAAAATCTCCTAGATTTTTACAAATCATGGCTGAACCTTCAACACCCTGGAGAGAGAGATCTATGGATTTTATTGTTGAACTGCCTGAAAGCGCAGGAAATACAGTTTCAATAGTCTTTACTTTCTTGAATAAGGAGGGAGAGGATGGACCTGACATGATGATTCTACCTGTTGCAAGTTTTAAAAGAATGACCTGACCTTTCATTGTTTCAAATTGCATTCTCAAGCCAGTTACCTAAACACTGACATCAGAAAAACCAAAAACAGGAAAAACAAATTACCCATAACAATAAGGAAGCTCCAAGCAAAAAATAGATATATCTGGCTACATAGCCAACCTCAAAAGCTGCTACAAAAACTTATGTCAACAAATAAAGACTGAATGCACCAATTATCATATCAAACAAGAGGAAAACTCTCTACGCACAAAATCCAACCGTGCATTCTACAATTTTGTAAACAACAAACTTAAAGAGATGAGAACCATCCCACTCCTAAAAGGACCTAACAATAAAGACTGTAATGATGAAGCCGTTAAAGCCAACTTCTTTAAAACATTCTTCAGCTCAGTCTTTGTAAACACCAACAACTCATGACCAATATTTCCTAGCAGAACCACTATCAATTACAATGATCTAATAGACACCAATTTTACAGTAGACAACATTGAAAAGGCATTACATAATCTAAAACCATTTCTATCCATTGGACCAGATGGACTATGTGCCTACTTCTTAAAAAAACTTTCCACTAGCAAAACCTCTGAGCATAATTTTTGATAAATCTTCAGGACCAGCTCCCTACCCAACCTATGGTTACTAGGCATGGTCATCCCTGTCTTCACAAAGGAAGACCCTAGCCTAGTTGAAAATTACAGGCCAATCTCCTTATGTTGCATCACCTGCAAAGTTATGGAATCAATCATTAACCAATCCATTACCCTCCATCTACTCTCTCACAAACAATTTGGTTTCAGAAAAATTTATCCTGCAATCTGCAACTTCTACACTGTAAAAACATATGGACTACACAACTCGACCAGGGCAAAGCAATAGATGC